>DWON01004206.1:0-16631 GCA_018251015.1 Phocides pigmalion okeechobee | reverse complement strand
ACCGGGGAGGTATCACCGCCGCCCTCATAATCCGCCGTAAAGCATTACTTGTGTTTCGGTTGGAGAGGTGCGGTTGCTAGCTACACTTTGAAGCGACTCAACCATCTTAGTCCTCATGAGTAGCAACGTCTACGTTCGAGCTCAGATAAGATTTCAGTCGTATTTGTGGTTGCAGGTGGATATCTGTGGTCTGCGACTACTTACATCAGGTAGTGTGCATACTCGTTTGTTGCTCTTCTCACATGAAAAAATGTTTAATATACACCTTTATACACCATATTTCAAGCTCTGCCTAGGTTGGGATCAGATGTTCGTCAGTAGATCGCGCCCCAGATCCCAAAATCTCGAGATATCATAATCATTGTAACATAAACAAAATCCAGAGATAATTCTCAGGAGTAGCAACACTTCTTAGTTCTAAGGCGTAGTAAGTTCTACGTACGAAGTGAGATATAACTATAATCCAGTTTTGCGATCGCGAAAGCAAAGCCGCGACTAAAGCTAGTTTATAAATTATTTGTTTCCTCCCTGTGTCGTGTCACGAACTTATAGATTTTAATGATACCCTTGATTTGCCATCCCTCTAAGGTTTTCGCTACATCTATAATATTCTTGTTCTTTGTTAGGATTTCCATAGAGTTGTGATTTCTACAAGTTTAATTTATTTACAGAGCTGTCTTAGCTCAAATAACTTAAATGTGACTTTTATCAATTTAAAAATATAAATATGTTCATGTTATCAATAGTACCAATATGAAGTTAACCAGTGTGCAATAATGAGTGTTGCTGTGACCTAAATAAATGTATTGAATACCTAAATAACTATAAGAATAAACATTCTCGTCGGTATATACCTTTATTTATCCAAATAAAAAAAAAAATATATATTAAGCCGTATTTTTATATTTTATGAAGTAAAAAGATCGTTTATCCTTTTGTAAATAAACTCCAACAATTGTATCATATACTCGTATTGGTAATATCAGCAAATATACAATAAATATTTCAAAATCACTGTCGTGGAATATAACGCAAAAAACGTATAACGTTACATATTTTAAATCTATTTAATATTGTATACGATAGCTTAGTATAGTAAACTATGCAACATGCACTACATATATTATAATATACAACAATGAGTTTGACGAATGAAGTATGATAGACCGATTACGATTACGATACGAATAAACAAAAACAAATACGCACGATTAAATTTTTATTATATTGCAATAATATTTTTATAATATTTATGTCTTATTATAAATATTTGTGTATCTTTCGTGCATTCTGAACTTATTTTTTATGTAATTCTCATACTGACACCAGTGTAAGGATGAAATTGGCATAGAATTCTGGAGTGGTAGTAACAACTCTATACAATTCCCGCATCGATGATTAGTATCCTTGTAAACTCGAGCTCTCGTGATAAATAGTCGGGCGCTGGCGATAGGCCAACCTCGTGGAATAATCAAATTGTGTACTCCACGCTGGCTCCGAGCTCCATGCACCCAGTGCCGTGTCTTTTATGGATTTTATCCCCTAACAATATGCTCGGGTTACGTTGCGGCTTGAATTAAATCGTTGATAAAGCCCTTTGGCGCGGATGCTATTTCCTGTTGACTTGATGATAACGTTAGAAGAAGATAAATAACCAGGAATGTTGGGTTTAATCTTCCTTTTCAAAACCGAAAACGTAAGCCATTCCTTAGATAGTAAAATACACTAGTTAAGCAACGTAAATATTGGACAATGAAAACTTGAATATTCAAAATAAAAAGTGTCTAAAATTTGTGAGTACATCAAAGATGATGATGTGTTTATTCCCAAACAGAAGTTCACTGCGTCGATGTTCGCTAACAATCTTTATAAATAAAGCGAGCCCATTGCCTATTCATGACGAGCAGAATTCGCCCCCTCCCCGCGCGCTCACCCCCGTATCAAACAAGCCCCTTCATGTCAAATACTCCGCGCCCCGCGTCTGTCAAACTCTTCGCCAACGTTTGACAGGGATCCTCCCTAGCCCGCAGGGTGGAGAGCCACCTTGCAACACACGCTTTCATTGTAAAAAGAACCTTAGAAGCTAGTCTGTAAAGTTCAATTTTGCGCTGTCGGTAAGCGTACTCCCCCGCAGGCCGCGCGGCTGTCACGAGTCTAGGTGCAGGCGCCACGTCGAATGATGGATGACGTCAGGGAAGGTCGGCAGCATCACGCGTCATTCATGTGTACACAGGCGTAAGGGATACGTTTTTCGCGTGACGATATAATATCGGTGATATGCAAATTTGCTGTCGGGCTCCCGTCGAACTGCCGCGATCCTACAGACAACAACGGACGTCGAGTTTTAAACGAATTTGATTAAACATGCAAGACCAATATCGCCTCACACATAACATACAAGACGCAAAATATTTTAGAATACAATAAAAAATAGGAGTTTAACAATTAATTGAAACAATCAACTATTTGTATAAATTTATTCGTATCGCTTTGACGCTAATATTATAAAAATAAATGTACTTAATACATAAAAACAAAAGTATAAACAATCTTGCAATGTTTCCTACAAACTGAAGTATGTGTATCAAACTTTCTTTGCTTGTGCTACTGTACTCGTAGCACCACTTATTAAAATATCTATTTTGCGTAATAGTGGCTAAATTCGCGTAGGGAGTTCGCCCCCTTTGCGGGCTGACTTGTTCCTCTAATGTATACTTTATGAAAATTAAATATTTCACTCGCAGCGGCTTTGAGATGTTCCGCGGAGTAGGGATTACAACAAATTTGCATTATTTAATGGGTATTGTGCGTGAGGATTTGTCACGAAGTTCACTTGTTTAGTTCACGACGCCGCTCTGTTTTGTTGATTTTGATTGATCGCTCGCTTCCAGTTTTGTATCGAATTTAAATACCTCAACAATCATTAAATTTTAAACTCAAATAGTTGTTGAGGATTACGTAAAGTTTCCAAAGTTGTTCAGTTTTAAAAGCGCCCGCGGCAGAGTTTAAGATTTACTAGTTTAAACTTGTTGTAACTTTAGCTCGCCGAAACTGTTTGCAGTACTTTATTTTTCCCTCCTTTATTTTTTCATGAATAAAACAACAGATTTCTACTTCCGCCGCGTAAGTTCTCTCTCCCACCTTCGATTTATTCGTCGGATAAAGAAAACTTCCTTTAAAAATGTAAGAAAAGTTCCCTTTAATATTTTCCGTCTGTTAGCTATCTCGCAGCTTGCCGTTCATATTATGCGCATTTAAAATTATGTTTTTATTTTCGTTCGCATATCTTTAAAGGTCTGATTTTGCGTAAATAAAACGTACCCTAATACATATAAAGTATATTAAAGTCTAAATCGGAATTGTTACATTTAAAAATGTATCGTGTTATCTTTGCAAGTTTTGTGTTATGTTCTCTACAAGTATCCGAGTAGAACGTACAATGTTCGAGCATGTTCAAGGCAGTATTATCCTTGAATCATCACTTTAGTTACGCTTTGCAATATTCTGCCGTCATGCTGTGGTTTACGCACAGTCAGGGCTCATTTGTAATTCTAATGCTTGTGTGATAATAGTACAAAAACTCTAAGCTACTTATAGAAATACAAAATAATTTAATACATTCCGTGCCTTGTTCAATATATAATTATACTTACATGTTTTATGTCCCTACTCTTTGTTGAACATATTTGTTTGTAAATTACAGCACCTACAATATAACGTGAGTTTCTTTAACGGACTAAAGAGCCATTTTATGTATACTGTTTAGGTTAGGTTAAGATCGTTCTTTATTTTAGGTTAGACCCACCTAAATAACTACTCATTACTAGTAAGCACTCATCTAATCTAGTATTTATAAGCCAACATACAACCTAGTACTAAGCATCAAATATTCTTCAAGCATTTTATTTTGTTTTTCTTTTATCAATCAACTTAATTTCTCCTCCAAAATATTTAATTGTATTAATAGACGGGTTAAGAAGCATGAATAACTTAACGATCAATGAATGCGCACATGCATGGTTCCGATACAATCGGCAATCTATCAAGCCGAGAGTGAGTGACACTCGCTACACACCGGAGGCGAAGACAAGCCATTTAAAAATCTTATCGATACCAACGCCGTACGTGTAGTCGATTAAAAATACATGTCCGATAAATAATTGAAAAGTGTAAAATATAGTAATTATCATAAAGATAACAATATTAAAAAAACATATTGTATTGAGATTGTTATACATCAAATAAAAAGGAATAAAAACTTGTTTTTTTTTTTCATTTTGATTTTATTTCCATAAAATGTTATTTTACATTTTATGGAAATTAAAATCTACAGACACGGTTAAAGTAAGATCAAAAACAGTTCATCTTATGATCACAACTTGCCGGTCCAAGAGAAACAATTCAAGGACTCCCATAACCTACAGCCTACAACCTACTTGCCCTGGGAAGAGACTAAGAACATCACACAAGAGAAGCGCGGTTCAAGTCCACTGGAGATTTATTCGTTCTATAAAAAGAAGAGCGCACGATCATACAAGTCACCTGATGCTAAATGGTAGCTGCATCTTGTACATATTCACAGAAAATCTTTCACATCAAAGTCCTATTCGAGGTCGTACGTAGATGCGTTGCTACTCCTAAAGACTAAAATGGTCGCCTTGATTGTAAATGTAGCCAGCAATCGCACCTCTCCATTCAAACATAAGAATTGCTTCATTTCTGATTTTGAGAGCGGCGGTGGAAACTCGATCGAAAATCGAATACAGAATTATTTGCATGCCCGAACTGTATAGTACCACGCGATTTCAAATAAACATTACAATATCCATTCGATAGGGTCTATCAAGTCCCAAAAAAATTTGAGTGTCTTATATACAATTCATGTATTTTAAATTTTAATTAGTAAACCCTTCGACACTGTATTGATAGAGTTTTTTACGCTCGATTTTTTAAGGGTTACCGTTCCGTACACCCTCTTATTTAAAATCTCAGAGGGCTACAGCTCAGTTTCGTATGATTTATTTCAACGACTGTGTATTTAGCGTATATTTATTACAATACTTATTTTGAAGTAACAACAATATGGGACTTTACAAAAAGTTTGTAGTTATAACACAAATAACTTTCTAACGTAGGTATCCAGAAGTTGTATTCGCGCCGTAGTGCTGACGCCTGCTGAGGTCGCGGTAGTTGTACAACTCAGGGACTGAGCAGGAACAGAGTGTGGTTTTATTCAGTAAAAGTCTGACATACCCCTTCATGCTAGCCCTGGGCCTGAGCCCCTAAGAGAGTAACATTTTATAATTTCCACATCCAGATAAGTAGATGTATTCCCATAAAGATACAAAAAATATGCAATTCCCTTCTACGAGGAAAGGAATCTGGTCTGGGTTGTCATAATAAAATACGAATGGCTTCATATTTTTGGACCTTGATTTACAAACATTTAAAAAAGCCAACAATAAAAATGTTTTAACAATTACGGCATCCGTTTAAAGTGTCCGTATAATATCGCTGTAATGGTTTTCTGTTCGAAAAGAGTTTCATAAATATTCATGTTATGGTATTAGCATGCGGGGAGGTACGGCAGATCCCGGCGCGGCGTGGCGGCGATGTGCGCCTGTCATTATTTCGCCATTTGCCACAAAAACACAGCGCACCTTCGCGCTTTGCCTTACACACACCCACACACATACATTCAAACATGTACATACTTATACACACACCCACACACATACATTCAAACATGTGCATACTTATACACACACGCACACACGTGCCTTTTATGTGTATACAATTTTTATGATCTTCAAACCGACAGTACTCAATCCAAAATATAATGTGGCTTTCCTGTGTCTCTTAGCAAAAAATAAATGTAAAAATAAATAAACATATTCTCAGGTCTTCTGATGTGTCCAGGGACTCATACTTTAGCACATAAATACCCAGACGCAGAAGAGAAATCTATTTCCTAGTATATTTATCTGGCCTGCCTAGAAACTTTTTGCGTGGCAGCATAGTGATCGCTGCGTCATACGCATCGTCAAAGAAAATATATAATAAAATGTGGAGGGAATATACTATTGTCAACCAACTTACGTGTGATGCAACCATCGTAGGAAGACTTTGGTTCTATATGAAATCGGTTATAGGTATCCATGGGTGTCAGTGACCTCTTATCGTCAGGTAAATAAGGGTACTTAATTATTACTCACATTTCTTAAAAATTCTTAAACGACAGGAACCTTCCAGAGCCACGTATTGCATACATGAATTCCTCTTTACTCCCGCGATCACTGAATAATATAAATATAACTAAATGTACCCCATGCCATATCACAGTTTTGATTGTATTCATGTGACGTGTTACTCGGTAACGTCAAACATTAATTATTGAATTTATTTAATACTTATTGAATACTTTTTAAGTATTTCGGTCAGTACAATACAAATATGAATCAATAAAATAAATATGAATCACTAATGGTAGCAAATATTTACGCAATGACTTTGTATTTTGACGTTATCAGCAATTACACCAAAAATATAAATAAACTATTATAATCTCTAAAAACAATATCTGTAAACCATGTTATGAGGACTGAACTTCTATTGTAGATACTATGTGCAACACTAATATCTAAATATTGATTTTAGTAAACAAATAATTAATATGCGAGTATTATAAGTAAGTATTTTCGGATTGATCCATTATAACATAGAATTCAAAAGGATTTTTTAAGTATTAATAAAAGAGTTTTAAACACAATTACTATATATCACTAATTTAAATGAGCACAATTTACGAGTTTGAAATAGAACGAAGCTCTTAAATTTATTTCAAGGAGCGTTCAACTGAATTAATAAAAGAGAATCCACGCCCACAAGAAAAGGGCGAAAGAAATTATAATCCTTTCTTTTAAAATGCAATGAGGTGGTCCTTAAAAACGTTTGCGGGAAAATCCAAAACGTTCCATCCCCGGCAATTAGTGATTCAAGTGAAATTAAAACAATGAGGAAGTTGGGGTACACGGGCGGCCACGCAACGCATTGTGGGGGACGGGGTGAAATGGACAACACGTATTTTGGAAAAAGGCTTTCGTGTTTATAATTACTGTGAACTAGGAATAATAGTACGTAAAAGCCTTAGTACAATTAAAAGATTTTCCCAAACATTTTCAGTGCCATCAGTAGTTATCTTTAAGAGGAGTTACACTAAAGTAAAAGAAAAAAATCTATTTTTATAGGTTTTCAATATCTATAGTCCGGAGGTTCCGGGTTTTGGGTCCAGTCGTTACGGGTCCCTGAGGACACTTGCCTAGATTATTTCAGTCCAGGTCAGACATGTTGTTAGTGTCCAAAAAGATTCTGTGGTATTTTGACTTGAAGCCTTTGGGCGATACTTACACACGGAACAATAAAAATGAAAATCAAGATATTTATTTAAAATATTTTTTTACAGACCTCTCTTTGAACATACTAACAACGACTCGTAAATTGTTTTGTGTCGGAGAAAAGGCGATGAAAGAAAGTTTATCCAACTACAATACATACATACAATCGTCATCGACATGACATTGATCGGGTCGCCAGTAACTTCATATTTTCAACCAAAGTAAACAATACTTCCACCGCCAATTTCCTTTTTTTGTAAGTCCCCAGTAGTATAAATATTACACCAATACTATAAATGAGACATAAGATAATATAAATATTAAAAAAATAGGAGTCTAAAGACAGCTAAAAAATTAGCAACAGATAATATTAGATACGACGACGTCATCACATCTTCGCAGAATTCTTGTAGCGTTCATAAATTTCTCATGCTCAAATCTAGAGCGTTACCCTTATCTTGAAACAGCTCAATTGGCATTGTATGTATACTGCAGCTGCGCGACATTGGCGCACTTTTACAATAAATCGAAATATGTTTCACTTACAAGTGATTACGTGTCTGTTCCGCTTAGCTTTGAAACCTTTGGTCCTTGGGCTCCGAATACAAAAACTTTTCCGACGTTTTGGTGGTTCATATCTCGCGCAGAGAATTGCAATCGCTTTTCAATGCAGGAAATGGGCTAGCATTTTTGGCACCATGCCGCATGAGCACGGCCTCCCTTTAGATTGTTCAGGTTATTATTACAATTCATTTTAAGGTTTTCATTATTTGAATTAAAATGTAAAAAATCGAAATATCAAAGTCACGTATAACATATTTTATTACTTTCTAATCATATATTGTAACTATAAAATAGTTGTATAACGTAAATGTAAAAAAACAGAATAATAATTTAAGATAATATTAATGCACTTAAATACCTGGGTCAGGATATCATTTCTATTTAGGATTGTTTACAGATGTCCGCTGTGTGATAGGCGACATTTATCGTCAGGTGGGATTCATGTATGTATTCTAAAATATAGTTTCATACCTATCCCTTAATTTATTTATTAATTCACAATAAGTCTGTGCTGTATATTCTGTCGTTGAGTATATAAATAAATAAAAAGAATTTAAGTTTAGTGATAAGTATTTATGTCAGTATTTTCCACCTAAGGATGTAAGTATTTTATATAGACAAAATACATGAGCATCGTCACTTAGGAATCCATAAAATAAAAATGTAAAACCTATGAAAACTGCTACTAATTTATGATTCTTATATTCCGCTGTTTCCTTCGTATGAACTACATTAATATAAGTCCGTCTGATTAACTTAAAATAAACAAGTATTTGAAAAAACTCAAAATGCGTTAAAAAGCAAGAAAGCAAAATTACGAACGCAGACAATATATGAAAAATAATATTGTGGAAAATTGTTCATATATCTATTTATTATTTGCAACAAAGTAGATGTGCTTTTTATTAAGGTTTCAAAATATCTTAATAGGTTTTGTCTATTCGGATGGAATTTTATAAAGAATATTGATTTCTGAAATAAATTAACGAATTTTGAATGTGGAGAGACAAGATTCCCGACATACTCATGAACAAAACTACTAATTCATTCCTTTAAACCAGCAGAATCTAGGCACGACCTCAACCTACTATTTTACACCAAGTGGCATATATGCTCCTATGCTACTCTTACAAAACATTTTTTACTTTTAACAAATCAGAAATCATACATAAAACAAACACCTAAAGTTTACAACCAGCATATAAAATACCAAACAAATAATACGTCATAAACATATATAACAAACGAACAAATGACAACGCTTTTACTTATAACGCTCTGTTTAGTTAACGTCACTCCAATCCACAACGCCCGTTGTAAGATGTCATCGCTCGAGCGGCGTCATTTATCACGCACAACGCCGCGGGCCGAACAATGCGCCGATACTCTGCAAGCGCACTGCATACGTGTGGCATTTAAATACATTTATATTTCATAGTGCGCCCGGCACATGTACTGCCCTGGAAATAAAAAAATGATGCTTGATGCATCGACCTACGTGGTCGATAGCAATTGCCTGCTTTGAGAACGATCAAGAACCGCTAAGTGCGTATTTACAACGACTTATATATGACACTAGCTGTACCCTGAGCGCGTTACGCAACCAATTAAAATAAATTTGAAGGAAAGACATAACACAAAAATTCAATTCATTTTATTGATTTTTTTCTGACGAAAATTGGTCGTACCAAATCGGAAACCTTCGTGGGCTCATGCACAACAACTTTACTAAAGATCATCGCATGATCAAATGCATAGTTTAGGAGTTTATAAAGGACATACAGACAAACATTCATTTTTATATATAAGAAGATTCAGATCCTCACCCAATCATATCCTCACCCAGTCATCCAGAGAAACCTATCCAAAATATAGTACCATCTAGGACCACGAAAAAAAACACAAAAAATAATCACAATTTGTTTAGCTTGTAGATGTTAAGTGACATGCACATGTTCAAAAGAATTATACATACAAATATTATATTGCAAACAAAATGCACTTACATATGTACAATAATTTAAATCTATGATCTGTGAGCTCTTGAACGACTCTTAAATTTATCCCAAAAAAGTAACAATCACACTACTAGGAAATCTAATTGTACATATACTCATTATTCCGATATACGTAATAAGTATTTATTACAAACGTATGGAGTTATTTTTTGGACTTGCTTGGATCTTCGTGTTCGTAGCAACCACTATAATGAGAATCCTTAAGAAGGGGGCATAAGTAAAGAAAACGTTTTTGTTTCTTTAAAAAACTATGATATTAAGATAATTTAAAATAGATATAGTATGGTAATAGATCCATACATGAACAATGTAAAACTCTATACAATTCTGCTCTAAAATGAAGTTATTATGAATACCGGTATTTATATAAATAGGTGCAGAGCGACCTCGCTACATCAAGTGGACTTATTACGATAAAGACTTGGCAATGATTGTTTTAATGATACATTATTGTTTAAGCGGTATATCTTCTTTTATTTAAACACCATTAGGCCGGTAGTGGGCTTTAGTTGGTTGATTGTTATCCGAGATTTTTATCGCAAAACCACTGTATCATTGTGAGATAATAAAGGCGAATGACAACGTATTATTCGCGGTTATTCATTTCCCACGCAGGCCGGTCCGATTGAGGCAATCTCAGCGGGACTTCAGAATTTTCGCGAAAGGGATTGGAACACAATTGGATTTTTGGTTGGGAAACCGGAATAATACAAACGGGTATCGTCCTGAAATCTCTGATTTGAATCGTTTCAACGAGGTTTTGGTGTGAATTGGGACGGTATTTTTCACGTTTCGCAAGTCACGTCGAGGTGCTGCGGGCTCACTGGGATCAGATAGATGTAGCTATGTAGATAATCAGATATAATGACACGAACAAATTCTTGCTTCTACCACAAAATACAAATTATCGATATTATTTTTTATAGCAATCTTAGATTTGAATACGAGCATAATAATATTATTATATTATTTCTTAACATATACAGGATTAAACGATTTGCTAATATAATAATTAATGTACAAACGGCTAAAGCTAATGGTATAAACGTTATAAGCGCCCTCAGACATTTTCAACTACTTCCTATTAGAACACGGAAACCAAACTATAATAAGTGTGAAATATCAAAAAAATGTGCGTTGATGTAAGTATATTTCTAAAAACTCATGGATTTTTATAACTTATCCTGCTACGTAGGTAATGCGCAGTATCTGAACCAGAAATATTATAATTTCCATTTTACCATCGAAAAACATCCTAATGTTACGTTTCTTGTGTAAAAATCACAATATTATATACATCGCTTCTTTGCTTCAATAACGTGACAAGTTTGAAAACTCAAGTTTTTATTTCATTTAATAATTGAAATCTCCGTGTTTGATTTGAGATAACTAAGGTGATAAATTTTTGTACGTAATCTACAATAAACATAAAAAAAAGACAATTAAGTAAAATAATTTTTTGTAAGTAAAAAATGCTTTACTGTAAAATTATGTTTTTTTAAGATAACACGTTATTGAAGCAAAGAAGCGACATATGGACCGTTTAGGTAATTTAGTATAATGTATTTGTAGAGTTCAGTACACTTATAATATGTATAGTGTAACACTGATTGACAATATTTAATAACGTGTACTCTTAGCGGCTGATGTACAATTGTCTAATCAGTGGTACACTATATTCCTTATAGGAGTACAAAGACTAATGTACCGGGAATTGTTTTTATTACAATTTTTCTTCTCAATTTCATAAGAAATATTAAAAGTTAAGGAAACTCTCTCATTTATACAACACCAATTATTTATTAAAGAAGATTTTCTACTATATTTCAGACTCACTGGAGAATATTGACAAAATAAACAAAGAAGAATGGTGCATATGGGGTTTATTCAGAACCTTAACAGTACTTTTGTTATTACACGCATTAGGTTTATCTGTTTCCCCACCGGCGGCTCACAAAGGGCTTCACTGTACAAAGGGAACATGTTAATGTTACCAGATTACAGAGATTTTATTGTACTTCCTTTCATGTCTCTCACATTCGGTGTATAAACACATAAGGTAAATAAAACTAACTCTATGATAGTGAAATGTGAAAATATTTACAACAATTCAATTTTACTATTCTTTTTAAATATAAAATTTATGGAAATTAAAAATTTGTACATCAAACAGGTATAAGGTTTTTGGAAATATTTTTTTAGATTTTCTCATAAAATATATACATATGTCTACAACATATGTATATATTTTATGAGAAAATCTAAAAGTAACTTAGAAACTAAGTCAATAAAAAAAAGAATACGTGTAAAAAGGAGTGACGTCTATGACATGTGTTTTGGCGGGAGATATTAGGTATATTTTAATTGACACGCGAAGACAGAGTCTTATAATTGTATTGTTATCATGAAATTAACAGTTATGCCCGTTCTATTATTGTTCGCCCTCAGCTATTTCTGCCGCCGTCATATATAATAATTTCTGATAGACCTTTGCAATATTTATTATAACTAGACCAACGACAAGGGGACCAATATGTTGATGAATAGTTAGGAATACTTACTACATACTTAGGCACATAAATGAAATGATTTATGTAAGTATTTAGCGGCCAAAAGAAAAACAATACTTGGCGTTTGTATACGAAGTAATAATGCTTATGAAATGCAATATTACACAGGTTACACTAAAATTAAATATCAACTTTGTCTCTTCCTTTTGCAGTCATTTTAGGAAGAAAATCTTCATTGTATATAATGAATACAAAATATTTTTCTCATAGATATATCGTATTTAGTACCAAGATAACTTATTTCTTAACTTTAATTTGGTAAGTTTTAAACAAGCCTCCAAAAAATTGTATAATTTTGTAATAGTTATATTTTTTATTTATGTACCCTAAAATAAAGGATAATTAATTAATCCAATATGAAGTTTCTTCTGATCATAGATTTCGACTACTTGCAGAACTTGAAAAATTTATATCCTTAGGTTGTAAAGGTCTTAACCCTCAAATCTCTGTAAGCATTGCAAAATATCATATAGGCCTTCAGTTTATTTTGCTGAGCTGCACCATTTAATATTATGGCCTTTAGCTGTAAGCTCGTTTCTAATTTTTAACGAAAAGATCGGAGTTGTAATAATTGAAAACAGAATTATTTTGTTCTTGGAATAGCAATTGACATGCGACGGGACGCATGTTCTATTTGCAATTTGGTACAACTGTTCATGGAATACCATGGCCTAACATCAGGCAATACCTTTTGCTATCTACTATATAAAAAGTAAGAAATGCCATAAGACCACAGTGCATGGTGATTGGAATCACAGAAATGTCCGAAGCGAACGCGCGGGACTCGCTAAAGAACAGTAGTTGAGATTGCGTAGAAAGCCAATACCGTTAAGTTTATTCCATTATTCAAGTGAGTTGGGTACGGGCACAAGTTTGTTACTTTTGCCACAGTAAAAAAGGATCAGTATGTACGTAGAAGGTAAAAGTATATCTACGTATACAATGTATCGACTTTTTATCCTGGTCTTAAAAATACCGAGCTACGTGACCTACACCATTTCTAAAAACATTCCAAATCTTGTTTGAAGATGTAATGACATGTACCCGACTCAAAAATCTTCGACTCAATCTACTGAGACGTAATATTTTCGTAAGATTGTACAGAAATATGGATATTTTTGCATATACTTTTTATTATTTTTTATTTTAACCATATTCATTAATTTCAGCATTTTTCACGAAATATATGTTTTTGTTTCTTCCTTCTAAATATGTGCTTCGCTAATTTGTACCTGATTCTATGTATTTGTGTATTTGCATTGTAACCACTAAAAGTCAATAGCTTTACCAATAGTTTCAGACTAAGAATTCCAATGATGTGAAACTCCTAGTATGAAGTTATTTTTGTAAAAGGTTGTTATATATAACATTCAAGTAATAGTAAGGTTCTTGGCCTTAATTTATCGATACAAATATACTAAGTACAGTCATAAATTGCAATTTTATGTTGAAATATAAATGTTTTGTTCGGTATTCCGATTTCAGAATTGGAATAATAATAAACAGAATGGCTTTAAAACCCTTTTATGTTTTCTTAATACTTGATAATATTAAGATTTATTTGCTAAGTTACAAATCATCATTCAACAAATGCAGTTTTAGGAAAATTTTGGCGTTTGCAAAAGTATCTACGTGCTTTAATGTTTTAAGAGAGTACCCAATATGCTTACCAAAAATATCAAGGACAATGTCTTCTTATAAAATGAGAATGGTTGGATCACAGACCACCACGCTGGCCAAGTGCCCATTGGAAGAATTCAGATATTCTTAAGAACCAACGATTTTAAAGAAATTAAAAACGACATTAACCTACCGTTTTATATACACTGTACGAATGCCGAGTCGAGCGGCGCCACAAAGAGTACGAGGCGTGACCTCAGAGGCGTGAGAACGCCGCGGTACCGCCTCGCAGCCTACCTCACCCCCTTCTCCCCCACGTGACCGCATAGCATGCTGCAGACCACAATACTAGGGATGCCGACTATTTTCATTTAAAATCAATTTTCATATTGATTCGAAACGAAGCCCGAAATATCGATGAAAAAAATTGAGATATAAATTTCATTGAAATTCATCACTTTATAAACTTTGATTAGAATATTTTTTGAGCGGATTCAATTATTTCCATTTCTATGAATAACCAAAGGACGTCTAAACCGATTTGCAGTTAACAAGTATATGAAATTTTAAAAGTATGTATAGGATTTTTTACTACAATAACGTGAAAAGAAACATGTTGTTTTGATTAATCAAAATATATTTCAAAAACCAAGTTCCATTTTTATATGTGAATGTTACCTGTAAATTTTATGGTTGCACTCGGACCTGTAAAAAAAAATGGAATCTCGATTTGCTTGTTTCTGATATAGATTTCTTAACGTCGCCATCCCTATACAATACAGTCCGACGTTCTAAGCATTACAGGAATGTGGGACACGGAAAATAGACGGAAGTTTCAAAGTTTCAAAAGATACCTCGAAAAACGTTTCGCCATTTTAAAGCGCAACGTTTTGCTAAAAATATTTGGCCTAAAAAGAGTCTTTGTCAGCGCCGTTCCATTTTTATCTTAATATTATATTTACTTACAAGATACGCTCTTATAAGAAGAAAATAACTTCTTTTAAAGGTACAAAAATATTTTTAAACTAGCTTTGCCCACGACGTCGGTGATGATTGAATTCAATTGATACTCGTATAACATATTTTTTGTTAATTGATTTCAATGACACAAACACTAAATGTTAAGTGAACTCCATCGCAACTTAATGCTGAAAATTGCATTCAAATTGGATAAACCGTTTGTGAGATTAGCGTGCACAAACATACAAATATACAGACAAACAGACATAACCAAAATACATTGTCTTGGGTTCTCTTGCGTATATAAAGGCACCCCATTATGGCGGCGATAAGTTACAGTTATACTACTACATATAAAAAGGCTACATTATTTTTTACATGTTACAAGAGTAGTAATAACGCAATAGAAACCAAAACATTTGTTAGATGTCTTTCTGTTTATGCGTTTGTATGCGCTAAGCCAGAAACAGCTTAATCGATTTCAGTGCGATTGTTACTTTTGTTTTAAGCTTTATGTGTAAGTACATGAGAACCTTTTGCTCTTAGGCAACAAAAATTTGAGCTCACTGGAAAAACTCAAAAATTGAACCCATGTATACGAACAACCTGAAAATTGAACACGTGAACGAAGTTGCAGGGTACGACTAGTCTAATAATATAATCACAAAATTTATTATTGAGTACAACGAGCGTAAATCGGATATTTATGTATATTCATCTCAACAGGTACGCATGTATTCATTAAAGATTTAACCATAATTCTAAGTTCTGTTGCCCGATGTTGAAGGAATGTTAAATTTTATTTAGCGCGCCCGACCTCATTAAGAGGGTTAATGCTCGGGCCGGGACGCGGATTGATGACGATCATACGTCATCGCCCTCGACATAACCTGCAACCGACTACATACTAACTTACACTTCGCTTGTCAATATTCATCAGCAATCCCTTATCCCACTGCTGGGCATGAGTTTTCTCTCAAAATGAGAATGGCTGGGTCAGAGACTTCCACGCTGGCCAAGTACCCGTTGGAAGTATTAATTTATTTATTCTTAAGAACTCTTAAGCATGGAGGTTTCGTTTTTCATTAAAAAAGTATTTTTATAGGCATGTAATTTAGAAAAATTAAAGGTATTTTCCAGGGATTCGGACCCAGAACCGTCAGTAGAACTTACCACTTACATCTTACCACTAGGCTATCACTCATACATACATTTTGATGCAATATATGTAATATAATTATAGTAAATCTAATGCAGCTCGATGATACTTACCTGTGACTCTTACCCTACCCCTAAGGGTGGATACACTTACTTCTAAAAACTGCCCAGGCTAATAAACTCCCCGGGCAATTCTCAAAAAAGTATGATGACTCGCCTTCGAGACCTAACATTTCCATGGCGTGTAGTAGTTACTTAAAATTGTTACTGTTTAAAGGTGGTAGAGCCGTTAGAGCTCGCCCGGGGCGGCACCACCGCCACCCTCATAACCCGCTGTAAAGCAACAT
>DWON01004205.1:0-16631 GCA_018251015.1 Phocides pigmalion okeechobee | reverse complement strand
TATAATAGTATTAAATGAGCATGCAGGCCACCTGATGTTAACTAATCTCTGCCCCCCGTGGTAACCCATATACATCCGAAAATAGGTTTTATATAGATGCGTAACTAATACTGAAGACTAAAATGGTCGCCTTGCTATTATCGCTGTAACCAGTCATTAGAATTAGTCTTATTCCTTTTGGAAGATTTTATTGGTTAAATGTTTTTATAATTTGATATGTAAATTTGCTAATAACTTCTGTTTAACAATTAAATTTAACTTCTGTATAACAATTACTTTCAGGTGATGCCTTAGGTTTGACTCCTGCCTCCAACTGCTACCTAGCCATAAAAGCCCTGGGTGGCTGTGTGGCCTACCTCACGGACTGTTTGTTAGACGTACAGTTACTAGGCATGTCTCAATTTACGGAATATGCACCTCCGGATGTGCTAAACAGTACCATATGTGAGGACAATAAGGGTGAATATCAATGGACCGGTGGAAATACAATGGTGTTGGATGCCATCACATTAAGAAACTTGAGAATTGTACAGGACGAGGGATGTCTATATGATAGGTTGAATTTCTGTTCAACGGCTATGGGAAAGCGGTATGTCTAATCTCTAATTGTCTTTATTTTAATTTTTGAGAATTCTCTTTTCACATATTATATTATGTGAGAATAGTAGTAAAGGAGCACGCAAACCACCAGATGTTAAGTTGTCGCAGCCCATAAACATCCACATACAACTACAAACATCAACGAAATCTTATCTGAGCTCAAACGCAGATGCGTTGCTACTCCTGAGGATTAAGATGGTCGCCTTGCTTCAAAGTAGTAGAAGTAAAGTAGCATGGCTTATAACGAAATTATCTTTTAAATAGTTTTATCAGGATAGATCTGTGTAAGTAGATGAATTACTTTTAGGGACAATACTCATAATCGTTTAAATATTTGACCTATGTGGGAATCAAACTCACAATGTACAGTTAAGCAGCCATTGTTACCAGTCACTAAAACGAGACATCAGTCAGTAAATGATTTTTGAGATATCTCTATTATAACAATCGGAGTGATATTGTTTATTTTAATCAGTAATCATTAGGTAATTATTTTGGCACTTATTTTCAAAGGTTACTTTATCAATGGGTGTGCTCGCCAAGTTGCAATTTGACGGTGATAAAGGAGCGACAGGAGGCAGTGCAAGCTTTGTTTGGAAACCAAGAGGTCTGCCAGGAAGCCAAGAATATTATGACAACATTGCCAGACTTGGAGAGACTTTTGGCTAAGTGAGTATTATATTTATTTGAGTATTGAGTATATTACAGGTAAAGAAAGAATAGAATTTAGATTTTTTCACTTTAAAAAAACCCGTGATATGTTAACAGACAATAAAATTTGAGTTCATTACCATCATAATAAATATCAGTATAAACCATAAATATTTTTTGTGAATGTGGGGATATAATTTTGAGCACTACAAATAATAAAAGTAATAAATATAATATTTGTATAGAACAGGAAGAATTTAAAAGGCTCTGTTGTTACTAAAGGTGTTTTCCAGTTCACTTAGGTATGAGGCGGCCTGTTCAGTTCTCAGGACCGTGCTACATGTCTGTAATCGACTTGTTATGATGACTTACCGTAGTGTTGATCATACACTCTTGGTGTAGGAAGATATCCCTCTAGGCGAGTTTTTGTGCCTGGGGAGCGGCCGTGCTCCGATAGTGTCATTTCGAAATTTGTATGTATATATGCAAGATATTTAAAAAACTTGGATCCTGAATCACGTTGATTCAGGATCGTGTAGCGCCATCTCTTGTCGAGTATCGGAAAGTCGCCACACACTCTTTCTATTCCCTTTCCATAATAGAGGAAATCTTGAAATATGTGTACATGATTTTATCATGTTTATCATTATTTCAGAGTCCATGCGCTGGGTAACCTGAAGAAGTCAAAAACACATCCAGATTCCCGTGCCATTTTCTATGAGGAGAAGACATATTCTAAACGAAAAGTGTTGGATTTTATATCGGTGTTGAATGGTTTCACTGCTGCGTTGAAGATTGTCGAGCTGTTCGAAGACGTTGATTCGGCTCTACTCAAACGGATAACTCAGTTCAGTCCGGCTGGCAAGTTCCCTGACTATAGAGACACATTAAAATTTTTCAAGGTGAGTTAAAGTTGTGTATTCTATGTGGTAAATGTACGACTGAAATGCTTTTTGTCACTTGTTAGCTACTCACTGTCATCTGTAACACTATCCCTGCAGTGTACAACACTACTGTGTTGTATGTACAAATTTGTATGGATTACAGGTGTACACAAGTGCTGTATTTACGTCAGTGCAACAATACTGTGAATGGAAACAACGTCTTTGTATTTGTAGATGTTACACAGGTGCTAAAAAATATTTGTGTGAAATGTAGGCGCATCTCTAGTTTAGAGAAAACAGTTCTAGTTTAGTGCTTGCTTTAACGGTGCATGATAACATCTTGAGAAAACATTATGTCTGAGAGATCTTCATGAAATTATCAAAGGCATGTCACTAACAATTCACACTTGGCTACTGCGGTGGAGTTTAGCCTAATTCACCTCATTCTGAAAGGAGACCGGTATACAAAAGTATGATAATAGTCGTTTGATGATGATAAATGTAACTAACCAGGAAGCATTTAACCAAGCGGAAGCTGAGAAGGAAGGTCGCATTCTACCTGGAGAGGGCGTGGACCAGGAATACGACAGCACCCTCAAGGAGATCAAGGGTATTGAAGATGAGCTAAAGGAGTACTTGGCGCAACAAGAGAAGTACTTTCGATGTCGGGTGAGCCAGTCTAATTATATCAACTTCACATGACGTAATCTAAATCTTTGTAAGTTTATTATTCTGATAAAAAATATATAGACTAACGATGTGTGCTATAGAATTTAATTAGAACGCTCTATATATGCACTATTAATTTTTTAAGAAAAATATTCGTGTTCGTGTGTCTACACATTATTCGTCTTTCGAACTTTCTTAAATATCTATGTACATATGTCAATGTTGCCATGTTGATCGTAAGTCAGAAATTCACCATTTTCTTTTCCTGTATTTTCAGCTAACTTATGTTGGATCAGATAAGAAACGGTATCAGATAGAAATGCCACAAAATGCGGCAACAAAGGCAGGATCTGAGTACCACTTCGAGAGCGCGCGCAAAGGTTACAAACGATTTTCTACGGCGGAGACAAAGGTAGGTAGCGCAGCCACAAAGTAATTCGGCAACCGTACATTCCATGGAAACACAGTAATTGCTTAGTGCTAGAATTAAGTCTGACAGTCTGTCGAATTGAACCGGCTTGACCACTATTCAAAATATATGAATTATACGTACGTCTTTCGTCTGTTATTTTACTTCAAAAATATTCAATATCTTCGAAATTTGTTTCCGTAGGAATTTCTCGCACGTATGATAGCCGCCGAAGAGCAAAAGACCAACGTTCTAAAGGATCTAAGTCGTCGTATCTTCGAGAAGTTTTCCTCTCACTACAATCAGTGGGAAACGGCCATACAGTGCATGGCAACACTGGACATACTCCTCTCGTTAACCGAGTTCGCGCGTCAACAGAACGGCGATGTGTGCTTACCGCAAATTACCTTTGACGAGAGGGAAAAGGTTTTTTTTTATTATACTATTATTAATTAAATAATTAATTATATTAAAAAAAGAAGATAAATTGTCTTCAAAGATTTTTGTTCACAAGAAATAGCATTATTGTTTGAACTTATCTGAGGATATTTCTGCAATAAGCGTAGTGCAGCAATTACTAAATCTATTTAGTAGTTCTTTATTTAATGTTCGGGATATTGTATCGTGGTTAGACAAAAATATTCGATATTTATAAGAGATCCAATTGGTGTGTTAAGCTCAGGTGAATCAAAATATGGCAACATAAACACCGTTTGCTTATGCTATAAAAGAAAGATACATCACACATAATCGTGCACACGTTTTAACAAACACTCTCGTACATATGTAAAATGAATTCTAGTCTTGTTTTCTTACTTTTATTGCTATTTCACGTTTTTTCCACCGGCTTTTTCTCCTGGTTAATCTTTGCCAACGGGGCGCTCAAAACCCGATGTACTGATTTTACCTTATAATAACATGAAGGAATAGCATTCGAATTTGAGTTAATTTATTATGCTAAATGTTTTTTTTTTATTCCGCATACTTTTTTATGTGCCAATTTTATTGAAATATTTTTAAAGAAACATACAATTGTGTGGAATTTGCAGCCGTACATGGATATAGTGGAGGGCCGGCACCCGTGCATCGCCGTGAGCGAGCTGATCCCCAACGCCACGCGGCTGGGCCGCGGCGCCGCGCTGCTGCTGCTCACGGGGCCCAACATGGGCGGCAAGTCCACGCTCATGCGCCAGGCCGCGCTGCTCGCCGTCCTCGCGCACCTGGTACCTGCTTTTTAAGAACTACATACTCACGGAAATATTGGTCATGCTACATATCTACGTAATCTACGAATCCTATCTATGCATGAAAAAAATATATTTGTCTGCGCATATTATTTAGCAAGCTATTTTGTATACGAAAGAGTTTACAACGCATTGCGTATGATGTGAAATGGAACGTTTGGGTGGATGACGGAAGGTGCTGTCAGATTGGCGAAAAGAGAAAACTCCAACGGATCATTGTTCGCCTCGAACATTTATTTACTGTAAAATTCAAATGTCAGAGACAATTGAAGAGCGTTACGGCCATCAGCCGACATATTTATCAATTTATTAAACGCAGATGTTATTACTTTGTTGAAAATACTTTGAAGGCATAAAAAACCTACCTTAAAGAAGTATAATAATCTATTTTCGTACGTAAGTAAAAACACGTTAATTTATTTTCCAGGGTAGTTACGTGCCCGCGCAGGAGTGCAGCATCAGCCTGGTGGACCGCATCTTCACGCGGCTGGGCGCGTCCGACGACATCCTGTCCGGACAGTCCACCTTCCTGCTGGAGATGAACGAGACGGCGGCCATCGTCAAACACGCGTCGGTACACTCCCTGGTCTTGCTCGATGAGTTAGGTAAGGATATGCCATACACAACGAAGGGATTTTGACACGATCAGCTGCCACGTGTTTTATTATCTGTGTAAGATTTGAAAATTTCTAGAAAATTTACAGAAGGGTTTTTTTTAACATCTGTATAATATTTACGAATAGACTGACGCTGTTTGCGCTCGCAGTCTTGTAGTGCCGACGTAAATACAGCACTTGTGTTTATGTCGGAGCTACAACGTCCAATTGGGATCCCACGGCTCCCGGAATTTTAAGGGATGAGCAGGAACAGGGTGTGGTTTTAGTTACTAAAAGTCAGTCTGACATATTCTTTTGTCCCGGGCCTGGCCGGCTCATTTAATTTTTTTTATGTGAAAAGGGTAACAAAGGAGCCAGCAAACCACCTGATATTAAGTAGTTGCAGCGCATAGACATCCACATACAACCACAAATACAACCGAAATCCTATCTGAGTTGGAACGCAGATGCGTTGCTACTCCTGAGGACTAAGATGGTCGCCTTGCTTCAAAGTGTAACCGGCAACCGCACTTCTCCAGCCGAAACATCAGTAACGCTTTATGGTGGATTATGAGAGCGCTAGTGGTACCTCCCGGTCGAACTAGAGTTCTCCCACCTCTATTTATTACTTGATGATGTGGTGTTGTTCTCGTGGCCGCAGGGCGCGGCACGTCGACGTACGACGGCACGGCGATCGCGTCGGGCGTGTGCGCGGCGCTGGCGGCGCGCGCCTGCCGCGTGCTGTTCTCCACGCACTACCACTCGCTGGTGCACCACTTCGCCGCGCACCCCGCCGTGCAGCTCGGCCACATGGTCAGTACGACATACCTAACATCACAAAATAGCTATTCTTCTCTTCCATTCTTAGCCTATCTATCTATCTCCGCGTATTACATTTTCTCTATCGCTCTCTGTGTTTTTCGTATTCCACTTTGATTGTATATAAAAATTAATCTCACTCTCTGAAGATGCCTTTGAACACTCTCCACATGTATTACTCTTTACGTCTCTCTCTTTCATTCTGTCTCACTTTGACTCCGCATAGCTCTTTTTCTAAGTGTCCTTCTCTCTCTTACCGTCTCATTCATACACTGTCTTTGAAAAAAGATATTGTAGAGACGATACAACTTTCACAAAAAACGATACATGTACACTGAATTGTAAATAAAGAATCCTTTTGCTGTTAAGTTTACTTCAAATAACTTCACTCGCTACTCTTTTTTTTTTATTGTGTAAGAGTAAGAAACGAGCATGCAGGCCACCTGATGTTAAGTGGTCACTGCAGCCCACAGACAACCACCTCCAATCTCAAATAGGACAGAAGTTCTATTTAAGGATGGACGCGGATGACTACTCTTGAGGACTAAGATGGTCGCCTCCAATTACGTATATCCGGCAACCACACCTCCCCAACCGAAACACAATACATGAAAAACATGTTGCTTTACGGCGGGTTATGAGGGTGGCGGTGGTACCGCCCCGGGCGAGCTCTAACGGCTCTACCACCTTTCAAATCTTTCTTATTTTAATGATAATTGAACGCGAACTCTTTAATTACGATACCTTATAAAATCGGATCCAAAATAACTGGCTAATTGAGATAGATTAGGCAGTTATTCCGAGTTTATTCTAAGTATATAGATCTTTAAATAGATTTAGAACCTTAGCTGCTGTGATTGTTCTTTGTTATCGAAACGGTAGCCTAAAAAGTTTGCGTCCACAGGCGTGTATGGTAGAAACGGACGAAGCGACAGCGGACACGGAAGACGCGATCCCGGAGGAGAGCATCACGTTCCTGTACAAGCTGTCTCCGGGCGCGTGCCCCAAGTCGTACGGGTTCAACGCGGCGCGCCTCGCCGGCGTCCCGCGGGACATCACGCGGAGGGCTCACGAGATATCCCGAAGCTTGGAAAAGGAGGCCACATGCGTTAGGGCCTTCCGGGACCTCCTCCGAATGGACAATCCTAAGGACATTAGATTACTCTTGTCAGGGTTGAGTATTTGATTTATTATGTGTCGATTCAATCTGAATTTGTCGGATCGTGATTTTTCTTACACGATTCATATCTCAGTAATATAGGTGCGGCCATAAACAAAGCAATTCTTGATAGATTTTATTTACATAGATTTAGATTTTGTGATTTATTTTCATCAATTCGTTATTGTCTCAGTTCTCGGCGCAGATCTTTTTCAGAGTGAGAGATTAGCCATAATCTTGCTGGCCAAGTAACGTTTGGTAATTACACCTTTCAAAATTTTCTTCAGCATGTATACATTCCTTCAAAGCAAATGATCATTAATTCGTAATAAGAAAAATTGTTTCATTGAAAAAATAAGTTGATGATGCTTCTTCTTTAGAATTAAGTTTTTTTTTTCATTTTTACATTAAATTTAATTTACTTTAATGAGATGTAATGGTTGTTGTTTTTATACATCATTGTGTTTATTTTTCAATTTATAATTAATAGTTGTATTCGAACAAGGCATTTACATGTTTTTTTTTTTTAAAAGAGCAGCAAACAAGCATGCAGGCCACCTGACTAAGTAATCGCCGCAACCCATAGACATCAACATACAAACAGTACTCCAGTTCGTACGTTTCTACGCTTGAGGATGATAGGACGGTCGCCTCGCTTCTAAATGTAGCCGTTAATTTCTGTAATAACGCCTTGTATTACAATGTTTTGCACTTTCCCTGCGTGTATCAACACTGCTGTGTATCTGTATGGATTACGGGCAAATACAAGTGCTGTGTAACTGGGGCCGGCCATTACGTCTGTGTATTCGTAGATGATACACAGATGCTAAAAATACAATATTTCAGTTAATTGTCGGCGCGTCTTCAGCCTAGAGATATCTAATCTAGTTTAGTACCTCTTCCCCGCTGGTGGCTTCTACCTCCCTCTAACGCTGACCCGTTTTAGCATATTAGCATCGCACTCAAAGTGTTGAACAATATTTTAAGATCTGATCTGTTTCCTATGCTGCCATATAAATGTTTACCTACCAGTGATTATCTGTTGATTGTTAACGAAATTTCGCCTTTTGTTTTCATTTTGAGGTGGAATTTCATATTTGTTTTCGACTTTTAACGTTTGTCCATATGAAATGTTATCAATGAATATAATTCATTTTTGTAAATGCATGTTTCGTAATCAATCTCAATGGGATAAAATGTGATTCTTATGTGACCTGTGATTGTTATTGAAATCAATCAATAAAACGTAAGTTCCCACCAATTTCTAATAAAAAATATACAAAAGCATTCTGTTTTTTATTATGTTTAATTCGTTCCTACATTTTTTTTAATACTGACAACAGATTGTGAACACATATTAACTAATTAAAATTTTTCTTAACGCATTTATACTCATTTGTGTATAAAATTTTATGTAAGATACAAAAAGATGTATCTTTATATATATAATTCTTCTGTGTGCGTTTGTAGCTGAAGTCGTACACGGCTGAAATATTTTAATTAAAATAGAATAAGCGCTTGGACGATACTTCGCATTTCTGTCGCCCAACAGTGGCCCAGTATAAAGGATAGTGAGTTTTAAAAAAAACACAATTACTTGTACTTTACATTTATTTCATTCTCATTCTTATACGCAAATTACAAAACCGTCAGTACCATTAATGCTAACATTCCTATCAACACACACGAACTTTAAAGTCCCTTAAATTATTTATCATTATTATTTAATGGGCTATAAAAATAAAAATCATAACAAAAAGTAACCCTGTCGATGCAGTTTACAACAGATATTAAATCATAATTATCTACGTACTTTATATACTGATCCAAATAGTAATACCTAGATATACATTTTTATTGAATACTAACACAACACAATATAAAATTTGGTGAAAATTTTAACATCACATTGCAAGATCAAAATTTCTATATTTTTTCAATATACAGATAACAAAAGAAATAAGCCAAATACAATAAAAATAAAAGGAATTCATAATCGTAGTTGTAATGTCAAATTGCCACAAAATAGTATTTTTATAATAAATGCTTAAATACAATTGTAATGTAAATAATATTTGTAACAATGATTGACTAGGATAATGTTTTGCAATCTTAATCCGAATTATCCGATATACACATAGGTCAACGCCAAAAAGATATTAACATACAAGCAAAACCTTTAAAAAATGTTGACATGATTTAAAAAAAGAATTTTGAATATAGTGCAACAAAGTTATGATGAGTATGGGCAAAGCGGAACTATTTTTTTTATATAAAGACTGTCAAATATGACAGTTTCATGAAAAAAGTGGCGCCGTCATAAGCCGTCACACACATTATGCCTTTATTTCATAGATCATAAACATATATTACCACACACAAACATATATTGTATTGCCACACAAAAATCAATAGCATTGTTTTTAGATGTTTTAATACCTATACCTATTACTTTACAAATGCTTTCGGGCAAATAAACTATTAAACTGGAATGAAATTATAGGAGAAATATAGTTGCAGAAAATATTTATATGAATAAAAAATATTAAAGAACTACCTACACGACAATAGTTATAGACACGTATTTAAATGAGATCACGCATAATTAATTAATGCGTCATATCAGGAAAATATAAATGTATTGAAACAACGATTACATACATAAAGAAATACATCTTATCTCGCTAATAAAATTTTAAGTAGAATAATGACTCCTCTAAGTAGATGCGTAATATAATCAAGCATTTGTACTATTTCCATATGCTTGTTAAATTAGACCATAAACGATGTAATAGTTAATAAAAATATTAATAAAATACACAAGTCATTTGACATTTTAAGAGGAAAAATACCTTAACATCCTTATTCATAAACGTTCAGTGGTAGATCAGTATTTGAGTTATATTTTGTCTTGATATTAATTGAATATTTTCGACAAGCCAACACGTAAAAACGTTACATTTATGAATAAAGATATAATTATAGTAAACATATAATGGAATGTTATAGATATAATTAATAAACATTTCTATAAATATGAATAATAACAATTTTAAAGATATAGAAATGAAAATATTTAAAGTAACATTGAATTAAAGTGTATTCTAGAACTTAATGATATAATGTGATGCGGCATATGCACCATCCGTATTATCCATCAATGTAAGATGCAAATAAGTTTGACAGTGTATACTTTGTTCTCTCGACCAGGGCTTCCCAGCCTGGGGAACATACCCCTAGGATGGCGTAGAGATATCGCACGTTTATAATGCTAAGACATAACTAAAAAACCAAGCTTTTGCTAAAAATTAAATAGATTCAGTTTTTCAGTTTAAATTTTGTATGTTGAAATTTCATACTATATTATTTCATAAAAAAATAAAATCAGTAGATTCTTTGCAAAAACCCTTTTGTACGTCAATAATTTGCCCTTTTTAGGAAGCAGCGAAAGAAACCATTAAGCTATCACTGCTAACGAAATCATTTCTACCAATAGTATAATTAAACCAATTTGTTGTATAATACCTGTCAACGCCCATTGTACATCATACAAAAATCAGACCGTTACTAAATAAACTCCCAATGGAACAGTCCAATCAATCACATCCCCAAAACGCATTTGATTTTTTTTTATTTAGAAGTTTTATTATGACATGAAACAACAAGAATACACTATCTGCCACCAAATTCATGTAGAACAGGCGTCCGATCTAAAGTTTACCACGGTAGCATTTTAACTTCTGAGGACTAAGATCGTTACCTAATATGTAAAGGTCTTATAAATGGCTTGGTTGTGTGAAGTTGTCATGCATTTATTTGTACTGTGCACCGCAGTGAGTAATTATTTTTTATGACTTATATCTATTAGGAGTCTATTTCGTTAACTCGTCTCTATTCTCAACTGACAATGCATTTGATCGACTATACTCTGGATATTATGACAATATTTTAATAAGGTACATACCTACTATATTATATTCTTCTATATTTTAAGGACATCACTCACTCGATTTCTCAGTTTAAAACCACAGAAAAAAGCTACAATCCATTCTTACTGATATAAGGTCAAGAAAACCTGGAGCATATTCCACCACGCTTCCTCAGCATGATGACGTCACAATGATAAATATATCCTTCGAAAAAACGATGCGAGAACACTTAGACCTTACCAGGAATTAGTTATGCCACAACAGAACGATTCTGCTTGTTTAAATGCAATAAAAACCTACCACAGATAGTTTAAACAATCTTGTTGAGTGAGTGATGACTATAGCACTATAGTATGTGATGATTAAGTATTTTTTTATATATTCATGTGAGTATTAAATATTTACACAACGTATGGGTAGATGATAAGCGAATATTTGACCTTGTTTGTACCTCACACTACCGTGATTCTGTACCCCTTTCGTAACAGTCTTATACACTTTGACGAAAGCGTTTTGTATTTATCAGTAAATAATATTATTACAAAAAAAATGGAATATATTTCGCGCGCAACGCTTTGCTACTTATTCAAATCTAATTCTAAAAAGAAAAATGTGAGATTTGCGTATTAAACAGCCAGTAATACACAATTTTAAGTAACTGTTTTCTGATCTTAGGAATGCTGGGTTGTTAATTTCACATTTTTATTTACGTCTATATATTTATAAATACATTATTCATTTTTTTAACCTAACACCAATATACAATGTCATTCTATATTTTCTGACTTTAAGAACTGACCAAACGGAAAGTTCTCTACCAAACAAAAAAAAAACTTGTTAAAAACGGTTATAAATTAGTCCTTTTAAACAAAAAAGGTTCAAACCGGTTGTGAATTACCGAATTACGCGGTAATAAACCTTATCCCTTTTATGAAGTCGGTAAAAAATGTTTTGAAGCACTTATACAGCGTTTTATTCAATGGAAATACGTTTTACCTATTAAAATTCAGACTTACAAGCCAATACGGTCTCTCAATAAAAAACAGGCAAGACTCCGTGCCTTACATGAGGCGATATTAACTTTATTATGTAGATAAACACTATTACCTATTTTTTGAGATATTCTGCTACTGTAACTAGGTAAAATTCAGGCATTTGTTGCTTTGTGGCTTAAGTTAGTATTTACTAGATCTAGAATAAAGTAGATCTAGATTAAATTAGGTCATTACCTGATACTATATTACAATACTCATGTTGTGATGCAGCGGGTTTTTATATAGAAATAACACATTAATTTTATGTTCATAACCAGGTAGTTATAGACATATTGAAATGTATTTAAGGTTACTTGCTTTATATTATTAAATAGTATCCATTTAACATATTCTTTATCATTGTCTCTTCTACTGCTTCATCTCATCTTTATACGCCACAGTCCTATAATTTCACACATTAATGAATTATTGTGGTTTTATATAAACATTAATTATGTACTCATAATTTAGAGCTAATTAATTTCGTGGTGCTTGGATATTTATACTATGCTATCATATTGTTTTGATTCAATTAGTTATTGACTTAATCTTGGCAAATAATTATTAACCTCGGTTTATTATTAGCTTGATAAACGGAAAATAAATTAACTTAATCATTTGTAGCAATGTTTACATGTATCTACGGTATTGTGGGAATTATTATGAAAGACCCAGAATATTACGGGTTCAATTCCTAACAGAAGTTTCAAAACATCTGTGGTTTAAAAATATAATTTATTTTAACAATAATTAAATTCAAACAAGTTTGAATACGTTACAGTCATGAGGTGTTAGGTCAGTTTAGGCTCCGAACCGAATTTTAGAGGCTTGGGGAATTTTGGAGGATCCAATGTTCCTTATCATATATACAAATTCTTTGGAATAAGGCTCTTTAAAATATGTAAAAATTGCAAATTGCAACTTTTGGCTTTTCCCCCTTAAAGGTTGTCGATCTCTGGACTATGGGAAAGTGCGGATTACAGATTTACGGGCACTTTTATGGCGAAAATTGCAAAGCAAGGCGAGGCATATAAAATTCCTCACGTTTTCCTTCGCTATTAAATCAAATGACAACTAATTTCTATTAATGAAATAAATGTGAAATCAGTAAGTATCGGGAATCAGAACCCAAAGACTAACTAGATTTTTCGGATAACAATTTTTTTACGGCTCTTATTAGTTTTTACGGCTTTTACTCATTTTTGCGGCTTTTACTAGTTTTTACGAGTTTTTGCACATGTTGTTTAACTAAACTTAAGGCGCATTTTTCTAGTAAGGCGTATGAATATCTGAAATTTAATTAAGTTAGCAATGTTCTCATAGAAGTGACTTGCAGTCTTATTTGAGAATAAAGATCTTTAAACCTAACTTAAATGGCTAATTGAATCAAAGCATTTGAATACACGAATTATCCTTATTTCCTTATCGCTTTACACTTACCCACGATATAAGGCATCGGAGATATTTAAAAGGAATATCTCGTGTTTAGTTATATGCCTCATAATATTTTTCTATTAATATAAGTACATCAGCACCATACATCTAGAATATATCTACTCATACCACTCTGGCAGTATTTAGAACGGCCACTTGTTCTCCAGCTCACTAACATTGGAAACGGCTGAATCGATTCTGATGAAACTTTTATGCAAAGGCAAACTGTCACTAATAGATGCTCATCATCCCCGAAATATTTAGGGTTCCAGGGTAAAAATTCAAAAACCGTGAAGCCAAAGGAAGCTCGTCATTATTCAAGTTAAATGTAATTAATATAAAATAATTAAAATTATTCTAGCGTCATATACATATTTGGACTGGAAGTTAGCGTCTTACTAGCCAGCAATATGACATTGCTAAGTGAGTGTTGCCATTCTTAATCGAAATTTGCACACGAGGATAAATACAAAAGTATTATTCAAACTTCGAAATCTTAACTGTAAAGAGACGTCGACTAATTACGTGAGTGATTTCGGCAATCAACTCCCCCACCCTTGACAAGATGTCGCAAGATTTAACTTCTCCCCCCCCCTCTAATCTCACGTGAGATAAATTGCTTAATTGTAGATTAAATACATTAATTTGTCAGTGGAAAGATTCTGACACACACGATTATCTGTCTCGTGTGCTCACCATCTTTATAAAGTTATACATTTGTTCGTAATTACACTCTGTTTTCATGTAAATATATATTTTCTTGCAGAAAAAAACGTATTGCCGAAGTCCCCTCCTTTCCCCACGTGAGATTAGATGACATTCGGCTGGATTATCCTTTCCTTAACGCCTCACATAATTAATGGGCGCCCCCTAAATGGCTCATGTTCACATTCAAAGAAATAAGGCACGATTTATGACATACCAGGTCAAGCCAATTGGACCACTAAGAAAGCAATTTTACTAATAACTACGTTATGTACAAGAATCACCGAAAATTGTACATTGTATTTTTGAACATTTGTCTATTTAAAAATTTGCAATTTTTCAGGCGTAGTTTAGGCCCTTAGCAACTCAGCCGGTATACCATCAATCGCACATTATGATCATAAGATATTGTACATGTCTAGAATGCGTATCGCACGACAACCGGCGCTAAAATTGTGCCGTTGTTTTGCTATGTCCCTAGCACCGATTATTATTATTTCTGCCTACGTATAAACCATAAAATTGGAAAATTGCATACTTCAACGTTTCTGTATACATAATTTACTCGAATACATTTTTGAATGTTTGAAATAGGCAACGAACAATCAATCTACCTGATGGTAAGTGGTCACTGCCGCTCCATATAAGCGTTTTAAATAAAGTGGATCACATATGTTTTGCTACACATTAGGACTAAGATGGTCACTTTAATTGTAAACACGGATCCTGTTTATACGTTCAGTATTATAATCAAATTCCTATGATCATTATTGATCACAAATATGTATTGTCTTTTCTTTGCTTGTTATCGAATCGCATGATAATCACTTATTAGTTTTTAGCCTCCACACTGGGGCAAGATTTGCGAGATAGTTTGTTACCCTTCACAAGTACCTAGGCGGTTTTTTCTCTCTTATAATGTTCCCATCTTCCTAATTCCACCCAGTGACGGATACCAAATCTAGACATATACAATATCTTTGGCTCGTTATTAGCTGTAAAAAGTGTCATTTGACGGTGTACACCGTCGCAAGCTCGGTTGGAGATGGCCGTTCTTATACTCATAGTTCGTCGAACGATGAGCTCTCGCGTTCGTCGAAGGGCCTCGCGCGTTCGCCCCACCTCTCCCAGCGCTCGGAGCTCAGCAGCGACTCCGTGTCCTCATCTTGCCGCGGCAGCGGATACACGATGCCGTCCCCGAAGCTACACCATTCATCATTCACATAATACACATTAACAGCATATTGTCGGTATGCGAAAACCTCGTAGATTCTTTGAACATTTAATCCAATAGCAAATTAAAAAAAATAGTCTTCTAAAAATTAACGCATTTCGCTTGTAGTTCTATTTCTTTTGTTTAATTAACAATTGATTTTATTTCTGTTGTCTAAATTAGTAATATTTCTTTATATACGAGATTTTATTGAACTAAAACAGGGGTACCCATCATTTTTAATCAATACCTATATACTGATGAAAAATTTTGGCGAGGCTTACCTCTAATATTGGCATGACATTTAAGGCGTTTGACACACTAATCCGTGCACTGCAATGGTGCCCGGCACGGTAGCGCCCCACTATAGTTCTGCGACATACTCTGGTACCAATATATGTATGTATGTTCCTACGTGTTGTAATATGCATGTTGCCTAAACAACCTGATATTTAGGGTCAACAGTAAAAAAGCGGTCACAGCGCTTTACGTAACTGAATTATTAGTTTTTAATGCATGTCAAAGTTTTCTTTCCCTAAACACAATGGAACATTTTTGCCTAAAATTTTACCTTCAATTCTTATATACGAGGTTTTCACACAACGACAATGTCATCAAATCTAAGTGCTCATACCACGGAACGTGAAAAGGTAATAAATAAGTAATGTAAAGTAAGTAAAGGTAATAATAGAGAACACGGGAAAGTGTTAGTGTTTGTATAAAGAAACTTTGTAACTCTCAAAATAGTTGACAAGCCAACAAGCATACAAGAAACTAATCCAAAAAAGAGTTGAAGGATTTATAAACTATTTTTATTTTAATCAATAAAATAATCTACTTAAACACTTATAAGAAACATAGAATGTACCTACGTAAATAAAACAAATGGACGTAGATTATCAAAAAGGATCCATCCCACAAAATGTTACTTTTGAGTTATTGAATGATTGAAGTTTAACCTGTGTTTGCTCATTAATAGACTTACTTGTGTTTATTGTTTCTTAAGGATGCGTTTATTGTTTCTTAAGGAAATATTTTTGTGTAAATGTTTATTTTTTTCCTACAAATAAGTTTTACAATATGATCCAAGGAGATTGGATCGTTTTCACGGAAATAAATAATTATTTATATTATAAATTGGTAACCAGTGTAATTTTTAATGTCAAAATATTCGTATTGTTACTTGGATTGTTTTTGCTAATCGAAAATATAGACCTAGGCGAGTAGTTTGGTATACTTAACTCATTTTGGGTCATATTGTGGGTTGGATCCTTTTTGATAATCT
>DWON01004204.1:0-16634 GCA_018251015.1 Phocides pigmalion okeechobee | reverse complement strand
ACATATCCAATTTTACTACACAAAAGGTCATAGGTATAAATATGAACACTTTCTATACAGTTACTATGAGTGCATAATGATATTGCAATTGAATACACAAAGCAATATTCTTTTTTAATTTTGATATATTTATATATATTGAATAATAGTTATTAAAGATTTTTGTTAAAAAATGCACCGGAATCTGTAGAACAATTATATTCAAAATATCTCCTAAGCATTTAGGTAAACGAGCATATGATTGTTTGCATTATCTGCTATAAATAGTCATTAGTACATAATTATTTATACACTACATAAGTAGGTAAAACAGTTTGCGGTTCAATGCGCCGACAAATTTAGGTGTACGAAACAAAGTTAAGTTCTTTATAAGGCGATCCCGTTAGTTGTTCAGTAACAATTCGACTACAAATTAGTAACGTATTAAACAAAGTAATTCAAATTTTAATTGAATAAATATTTTCTTTTATGGTAATATGAATTACATATGCTTTGCTACATTAAAATCTATTTAATCGATTAAAGCAATTTTTTAGGCCTTTTGAAATACAAAATGTACATATGCGTTTTGCATAGCTGTAACTGTATAAAGTTTGTGAAATAAAAATAAGTAGATTTACTACTATTGCATACTTTACTTGATCGAATCAATTTAAAGTATATAATCATCCATTCTTCAGACTCTCATCTCCAGCTACTTCAGGCATCCTCCACGCCTCCGGGCATCCATCATGCTTCCTGTAGATCCATCCAACGGTCACCCGCTATCCTGACCATGTCGTCAGTCCAGTTGGTTGGGAGACGCTCTGTGCTCCTTTTGCCTGGACGTGGTTGCTACTTGCTAAGATACTTTTCTACCGGTTGTCCGTTCTTCAAGCAATGTTACCTACCTGCCTGCTGCCACTTTAGCTTGCTAATTTTAAGAGCTATGTCGGTGAGTTTTGTTCGTGTACGGATCTCGTCGTTACGAATTTTGTCACGTAGCGAAATACCAAGCATAGTTCTCTCCATAGCACGCTGATTGACTCGGAGCTTTCGAATAAGGTCTAAAGGAAAGGACCACGTCTCGGCTCTGTGAGATAACATTGGCAACGCATATGAATCGAACTTGAAGAATTAAAAAAGAAAGATAAAAACAGTGGATAATATAATAAAATTTAAAAGAAGATAAATTTTAGATAAAACAATCTAAAGACATAATAATTTATGTTATTACAGTATTAGCATCATCAGCAGTACCAAAGAATCCTAAGAGGAAGCCAGCGAACGCGCCGGCGCGCGCAGCAGCCGACGCCGAGAGAGACGCAGAAATCACAAACTCATGTCCCGAAGACGGGTTCTTCGCTGACGCTGAGCAGTGCGACAAATATTATGAATGCAGGTAAACTTATTGATGTCAAGTATCTCTGTCGATTTTTTCTTATTTTATTGTTTATATTAATATAAGTAGCAACAGGAAGCCGTTCACTTTATTATTGATTGGCTCTAAGATAAATTCGTAATTTTTGACATACAATAATCAAATGTGGTAAATCTTGTTCAAAATTATCGAACCTTTGCAATTTTTTACACGTTAAGCACCATTTTATTTCCTTAAATAAATGAACAAATATACTACTTTTTCATTCGTGAACACTAACGAAGTATTGACGGTATTTTTGACTTCATATTTACAATTCTTTAATTCCTGTATATTATATTAATATATAATGTCAGTTAACGTTCTTTCGTCTATGTATGCTTACGTATGTTTATTTACCGGCTAAATTGTATAAACTAAATTTATATTCAACTAGTATTTATGTTCACTATTGAGCTGTGTTCAATTATGAATAAATTACATGGTTTCGTTAAACTTTACTACATACATACATACATAGAAACATAGACATAGTACATAGAAAAAATAGTCTTATTCTCTCGATGATATTATATTTAATAAAATATAACAGTAACTATTTTTTATTTTTAAAGGCTAAAGATAAATCTAAAATCCTAGACTTGAATGATGCACTACTTTAAGGACTAATGTGTAATTTTATAAAACGTTGTTTTACTTTTTCTTTAAAAGTTTATTTCATGATCCAGGGCAATTAGTATAAAAGGTAGTCGATCACTTTTGTACTATGAGTTCATTTAATTTGCGTTGCTTAGTGACTTAATATACACGTGTTAAAATTTCAGAAATGGAGAGATTATCGAGAAGCTGTGTCCTGACGGTATGGTGTTCAATGACTACAGTCAGGAAGAAGAAAAATGTGATCTTCCTTTCAACTTAGACTGCTCACAGAGGCCTAAGCTACGTAAGTAATATTATTTAGTCTGACTTACCCCTTCGTCCCGGCCTTGTGTGAAGGAGATAATTTGATGATTTCCGAAACCTTAACAAAATAAATTTACGTAACAAATAAAGTTTTTAAAAGTATTTATTGCGATATATATCAAGGTTTTTACTAAATTGAACTAGTGTGAACAATATGTATTTATATGTATTTACAAAATATGTAAAAGTATATAGTAGATCTACATGGAAGCAGCTATCCTGACACCGTATTTTCATTTTATAAGAGTTATTTTTCTAATCATATCTGAATAATATATATATCCTATTGGAAATGTAAAATTGTGACTACAATTTCATAAATATAATTAAAGTTATTTAATTTATTTCATTGTATAAAAAAAATTAAAAATGTTGATTATAATACGCCTTTATATGCGCGATAATAAAATAACCTGTCCCTAAAATAAATGACTCTACTTTATGATTTTAACTCTAAGTAGACCTGTTACAGTTCCGGTACTAAAAAGGAATGTGGTTTTGAAGGTCATTTACCATGATACGTTTTGTAATGCATAAATAGTAGGATCTGAGATTGATTGGTAGTCGTAGTGAAACCGAATTAGTAAGGATTATAAGCACTTTATTGTTTTGTTAAATAGTAATATATTTTTTATATATCTTCATCTATTAAACAATGTCTATAAAGAAGAAAGATTATTAATTCACCGGCACGTTTTTATGTAGGTTTAAAGATATTTTTTGAGTTTTCTTTTTTAATTTTATTATTAGTGTCGCGTGGTGACAAAGCAATCACAATTATATTGTTCAGGTTTAATTACCAAATTGCTGCTACTTGTTATATTTTTTATGACGTAACTAGCCCTTATTTATTAATATTTAAATAAATTATTATACTTTCTTATTGTTCTTCAGGCCATTACTCACTACACAAAAATAGTATCAGTGAAGAAATGCCTTCACTGATGCTAATATAAAAATTTTTATACGTACATATTCGTATAATGACGTGTGGTATTATAGAGTATTTTTTCTTAAAGCATTGAGATTAAAAAAAATACATCTATCATATGTATGTACTCCTTATTAGTTCTCACTTACGCTATATAAATAAATAATCAGGATCCTGGATTCTAAAGACAGTGGTTTAAAATATAATTGGATTTTGCACATTGGGATAAAAAAGCGTTATGAAAGCGTGAAATTTATGTTTACTTTGAAAATTCTGGCTTGCCAATTTTCTTCGTAGCTGAAATCCTAACGTTAAACCAAAGGTCAGTTGACACGCGAGTCCCACACGTGTTTGCCATTTGGGTGCGCCTGTCGCATCACTATAATAAACATTATGCCGTGGTAAAGGTTACGTGACTCGGAACAACTTTCCAATCTCAAGGGAAGTCTGGCCTTGAGCGCTGAAGTGCGATAAAATGTTTATTGTGAGACATTTATAATGCAAATATCCAGTAAAATTGGATATACAACATTTATATTATAATACTTAATACTAAACTACGAATTTAATAAAATAGAAATTAATTAATAAAATCGTTTTGTTTTTGGCTGTTTAAGTCTTTTAATCTAAGCACGTTTCTCGTCGCATGAATTTTATAATTTGCTTTATATTTTTTATTTTTTGTCAATAAGTAATTATATCAAATAAATAACTATTATGCTTACATGATAGATTTAGATGTCTGTCCAATATCTGGACGATTCTTTGTTAGTAAATGCAAAGATGCCATACATTTCGATGTCAATCCTTGTAAACGGAACCTTAATAGTGATCTTAGAACTTAAATTTTGAATGTAGAAAGAGTTTGTGATTATTTACTGACTATCTAATGAGGTCTATATAGCACCACTTAAATAAAAAATAAAGTCATATAAAATGAATTATTTTCATATTCATATATTTCATATAACAGAGACTCCTATACCCGCGCTGCACTGCCCGCGCCAAAACGGCTACTTCTCTCACGAAGACCCCAAGGAATGCGGCAAATTCTATTACTGTGTGGACGGCAAATTCAACATGATCACCTGCCCAGATGGTTTGGTATACAACGACAAGACCGGCATCTGCACGTGGCCTGATGAGGCTAAGAAGAAGGGATGTGGCGCCGCTGGTAAGATCTTCTAAGTGAATTAATACAAAGTTGATATTTTACCTCTTTGTTTAGTGATGAACATTGTATGTAGGTAACAGTACTATAGTATCGAAATTGTATGAATGCAATTTTATATCCAAACACAATTTGTTATTTATGTTACAGTTATAAATAGGCGCCTTTTTAGGATAATGGATTTACATTTTTAATTTAACATACAATAAAGAATTAAGCAATACCGGCAGTAATTAAAAAATAAATTAATCACAAACAACTTTAGCACGTATATAATAAATTAAAATTGGATACTTATTTTTACATGTTCACATGTATATCGCTTTTAAAAACGCAACTTGGTTGGTTATTTGGACAATTACTAATGCATCAGAAACAAGAACGTACCTCAGAATGAAAATTATTGATGTGTAACTACATGAAATATTCCATTCAAAGGTGCAATGTCCAAGTTCATATGTAGCTACTTTCTAATCGTAGCCTTCATTATTTTCAGAGGTATTCCAGTTCGACTGTCCCGCTGTAAATGAAACCTTTGGCCTCACTCACCCGCGCTACGCCGATCCTGACGACTGTCAGTTCTTCTACGTGTGTATTAATGGCAACACTCCTCGTCGGTCCGGCTGCAAGCTCGGACAGGCCTTTGATGATGTTCACAAGAAATGCGAATGGGCCAGAAAGGTCCCAGAATGGTTAGTTGCTTATAATTGTCTAAATTATTAGCGGTAGAACTCTTGGTGCCTGGTACTATGCCTATTTTGCTTTATACCTATTATCTATTTTGAAATATTTTAATCTAGTTCAAAATATTTATTGACATAAATAATTAATTAATCTATATGGAATGCCATATAATTATAATAAAAGCCGAATCTAATCAATCTCAAGGAAATCCATGATCGTGCATTTGGTGTCAACAACGCTGGCTGCATTATTAATTTTGATAAATGTATTGGTATTAAAAATCCCATTAAAATACATCACATTAGATAAAATACGTCGATTGGAGTACATTTTGTTTTATCATTTTTTAATAAATGACATATTTTCATCAACCAAAGTACTGTACGAATAGTTGGTTACTATTCCACTGCTGGATCCATTTCTCATAAAATGAAATGAATAGAGTTAGATATAAGGTAAACTTCCAACACCTTGAAGAAGTTTTCGGATATCTCTTAGTCATGTAAAGTTACTCCACGATCTTTGCTTTCGCTGGTAAAGTACGTATATAACTTCAAAAATCCGAGGTCGGCATCTTGCAACTAGGCTTTTTAAATATAAACATTGTTTAAACTAATGATATGTTTGTTATTTCTAGCGCTGATTGGTACAAGGGTCAGCTGACGGATGCTGAGTTGGATGCATTGGAAAACCCTCCGACCCCCAAGCCAAAGCCCGCGGGGTCCCCTTCACGCCGTAAGCCCCAACGCCCTGGCAAGGGCAAGGCAGTACAAGCTGAAGAAGAGTAGAGCATTTATAGATAAGTTAATAAATAAAATAGGTTTTATACAACAATGAGTGCTGTGTTTCTGTTACCCTTTAATATTAACTTGTAATTAGGGACATAATTTTTTTCGCGATTGTGGTGTTTCTACGTGAGTTCGTATCAATTTTAAACGATTAATAATTAAACACAAATCTTCTGTGAAAATATTTAAATATATTGTTAGAATATCAATATATTCTGTCATCACAAGCCAATATACAAAGACAACAATTCCAAAAACAGTCGTTTTATTAATCGTGTTATAAATCACGTATACTCGATATTGCTCTAATATATTTATAGGCACTATTGGCGACAAACTATTTATCTTATCCTACCATCAGATGTCTTATTTCCAAAAAACTTTTCCTCCATATAACTAATAAATATATTTTGAAAGGAATGGATTTTTGTTTTATTTTACAACTAATGCACCAAGAGGCCTAATAAGCTTATAATGTTTGATATTGATATGAGCGTACTCGTACGAGTAAACAATGACGAGCATCTAAATTTTGCCAAATTGTGAACTAGCTCACTATCCTTATAACGTTATACTGGGTAATGTGTAATACAATGATAGATTTAAAAGGAGTACCGTTGATGATTTCCCAAAGGGTCTTTCTCCCAGTTTTCTCTTTTTATGTTCATATTTTATAGATGTCTCTGGCCGGCAGTAATGAATTATGAACAGACAAATTCGCTTATTACTTGAACATCATTAAAAACTTTCTGTATTGGCATCGACATGGTAATAAGATTAAATCTTGTATGACTAAGCGAGATTGGTAATAAAAATGAACTTTTCGACGCTACCTCATATTTGTTACATAATCTAAGCTATGTACTAAAATATTATAAAGCTGAAGTTTTATTTTTGTTTGATTAATCGCTGTAGCCTCCGGAACCATGAACTTAAAAGATTTAAAAAAAATATTGGCAATTAAGTGACGAACCTTATGTGACATCAAGCTACGATCTCTAATAAATGTCTATAACTGCACACAGTTACCACACTTGTATGAATCATGAATTTACGTGCTTCAGAAAAGTTCTGTAGAATTGAAATAAAAAGTGTTAACCAACGAATAAAATAGAAATAATATCTCTTTGAATATATTTTTCAAGTGGAAGGGAAATATGGTATTTATTTTCTAGTGAATGCCATACGTTTAGTGTTCTAGATTTGTCTTCTGTGTCTGTTAAATAAAATTATAAAGTATTTATGTCATAAAGTTTGAAAATTGTTATAATAAAGCCATAAAACATATTATTGCATTTTTTTTTAAATCTACTAATATTAAAAAATTGGAAATTGTAAATTGCGTACAATTAAAAAAGCAAACCATTAATATTTTGAATATCGCGTAGTTAACGTTAAATATTTTATTTATAATTATTAGCTATATTTACTCATCGTACGTTCGTCTTGTGTTGTGTCTCGTGCTGTTCAATAATTCTGTAGCAGGATACACAGTGCGACAACAGAATGCAAATGATTCGGAGAACTCGTGAGGGAAGAGTATAGCGTTGTAGAAATATTGATTGAGTAAGCGAGATGGGTAAGCTAATGTAAACTTTTAGTCAACTATTTATCAGATAAGAACGGATGTCAAAAGATGTTTTCCTCAGTGCGCTGTTGTAGCGCGACCGTAAAGTTACGACGTAACAGAAAATTTGTCAGAACTTGTGTCGTTGTGGAAAAAGCACTTTAAAAAACGCGACATGGCGTTAGCATCTTTAAATAAAGTTCTCTTTTTAACATATTTATTAGGTAAGTGGGTCAAATTATTATAATTAAAAAAAGATTCATCCACTTTAGGTCATTGCTATATTAATGGAAATATTTATATTTTAATTATTGGTAGTGCACATTGAAATTAAGTACAGGATATGAGGGCTTTCGTGCATCCTGTTTAAGGTCACAAAAGTAAATTAATCTGTGAGATGGTATTTGTTGTAATACAAATTGCTACTAATTATCAAATATGTTTTTAGCTGAACATTAGTTTTATTTTTAAGCACTGAGGAAAAGACATCAACGCGCTGCATTTACAAAAGCCTTATGGCGTAACAGTAATGTCATAACTGTCGTATTATTTCAGTGTTAGTTGCATCAGCATTAGCAATTCAAAGTGGAAGGAAGCCAGTGTACCCGCCAGCGCGTGCCGCTGCCGAGGCCGCAAGAGATGCGGAATTTGCGGTGGCAACAGAATTATGCCCCGAGGATGGTTTTTACGCGGATCCCGATCAGTGCGACAAGTATACTGAATGCAGGTAAATAATAAAGAATTAAAATAATTATTATAAATGAAGATCTTACATTTTAATCTTTATGTTATGGAATTGAATTAGCTTACGTATATTATTGACTATATACCAATATCTGCAACCGAATCCACGTAGAACAGGAGTCTAAGTTGACGTCAATCACAGATGAGTTGCGTCTGAGTACTTACGATGATTCTTCGTATTCAAGTCAGACAGATCAAACCAGAAGCATAGAAACTATTTGATTCATGAAATAGCAGGGGTACGTCTCCAATGTTATACGTATTTAACTACCTGTAAACTTATCAATGATTTTATAGTGCATACCTGAATGTTTTCGAGGTAGAAATAGGCCGTGTGCCCGTTAAATCTCTCTATCACTAGTATGTAAAAACCTAGTATTTCCTCTATTATGTAAATGTAGAAGTACCAGTTATTTTGAAATTACATGATGATATTTCAATTTTATTTGCATGTATACATAACTTAGTATAGGTTTCTTGTTGACTACATAGGTAATTATGTAACTTGCTGCATTTGAATAGCCTGCTTATATATTTACTATTTGATAGAGAAAGAACGTGTCTTGTAATAATACTAAGATTTACGTATAAATCTGTTTTATCTTTTTATGAAATCACTAGATTTAAGTTATGTGTTAATACGCAGGAAACTTAATTTTATATTCGATTTTTTATTCGTTTCATTTACATAGTTAATCAGTAAAGTGCTCGTATATGACCTATGTAAGAAAAATGGCTAGTTAAATATTCATAGCCTCATTCATTATTTCATCAGTTTGGTCGATCAAATCTGCTGATGTTTTCCTTGTAAAGTCGAAGTCCTTAATTTATCTGTCAGTAAAAACTCGTATGTATGCACATCACATACCGGTTTACATATAAAATGTTGAATACCTACAAGTAAAACCGAAATCACTTTTGCATAAATCACCATGTCATGTGTTATGTCGTCATGTCATGTTCTTTGCACACATATGAATACGCCCATAAATATTCTGAGGAGAAAATGAAATGTATATGTAAACAGGAAACCAACTTGTGATTTGTTTTCATTCTTTAAGGTGATGGAACTCTTGCACTCATATTTCGCCGTAAAGTATTACTTATGTTTTGGTTGGCAAGTTGCGGTTGCCGGCTACGTTTACAAGCGAGGCGACCATTTCAGTCCCCAGGAGTTACAATCATTTGTGGACGACATCAGGCATTATTTTAGTCTTGTTTTGATCTTGAACGTGGATGTCCATGGGCTACAGAGTTCATTTAACATCTGATGCTTTGCATGCGCGTTTGCTAGTTTTTCAACATAAAAATATCACTTTTCACTTTTATATATTGGACATTAATAATTCCACTGTTAGATTTTGGTCTACAAAAGATTTGCGCCATAGTCTTTGGGATCATGTCCGAGCAAATACTTATAGAAGTATATTAATTAAAATTATAAATCTTTAGATATTTATGGAAATCTTTAAGACATGTAGGTTAAAGAAATCAGAGGGTATGATGTGTCATACATATTTGAGTGAGAAACATATGGATTTAATTCTGAATATGAGTGACAGCGAGCTCTTAGATGTGATCAACTAGTCTAGTATCTATCTAGACTGAATGGTAATTTACAATAACATTTTTTTTAATAAATATACTGGCAATCATATTTTATTCAAATGTGATGTTTGCATTATAATATACATTATTATTTTCATATTTCAGAAGAGGCAAGCTAATCGAAAAGCTGTGTCCCGACGGTTTGGTATTCAATGACAATAGTTATGACGAAGAAAAGTGTGAATTTCCTTTCAACTTTGACTGTTCGCACAGACCCAACTTACGTAAGTAATGAGAATAAAATCTAGATAATGAAAATATTTCTGATGACCCGTGTGGCACATTGATTATTATACTAATTCCATACAGGATTCTGGATACTAGATGTTTCTATTTTCGGTTCTTGGTTACTTCTCTTTGTGTCTATGACTATAGATAATATATAAGATAATATAGAAAGTATTACATACATATATAAGTCTAAAACTATGATATAACCGAGCCTTACTACCTTATATTGAAACCATGACGTATCCAAAGAATTTAGTTATACGTAGTGATTTTGGGTATCAAAGAAAAGAAAAGAGGGAGAGAGAGCAAAAAGGGAGAACTTTTTAATTTTATGAGAATTTCATATAAAGTTACCATTTTGCATTTTAATCAAAAATACAAATATTCGTGTTAGTTTAAAAAAGTCCGGTTTCATAAGATTGCAGTAAAGCACTAAGAATCTTAGACGTCTTTATATAATGCTTTATAAATAGACATAGCCACTGTGTTACGGCTTATTTCCTAATAATAATTTATGCAAAGGTCAGTTTACACGTGAGACTCACGTGTATGACATTTGACTGCGCCTGTCGCATCACTAATAATTAAGATTTGGTAAAGGTTGTGAGTTGTTCAGAACAACTTTGCAATGTCACTGGAGCCTTGAGTGGATTTATAAAGTGATCGTTAAAACTAATACTATAAGGAATAAATTAGATTTTGAATTCGGGTTTTCATTATATAATGAAATAAATACAGTACTTTATTGGTAGCTATTTTTTAATGTCCAACAACTCTTGTTGCACGACTGAAAAGGAAATGGGGCATATCTTACGCACTCTGTTTCAATACTTTTTTATTATATATAAAAAGAGTGCAAAACGAGCTTACCACTTTATGTTAATAAGTCTTTATAACCCATGGATATACAACCTCAAACAGGGCTGGAGTTTTGTTTGAGCTCGCACGTAGATGCGTTACTACTCCTGAGGACTGAGATAGTCGTCCGCTTGTAAGTGAAGCCGTTAAAGGCATATCTTCAACCGAAACGAAAAAGTTGTTTAATGGTAGATTTTGAGGGCGGTATCCTGCCGGTACCTGGTTCCAGCTCGAACTATAGTTTTACCACCAGTCTGTATTGGTGAAGATATGGAATAGTGTCCGACCCGTCAGTCAGATATTCTTACAGGGTCCATCGAGTGTCCTTTAAGGTTTAACGACTGACACCGATAACACAAAATAGACTTATTGCTTGTTAAACGTGTCCTGGGAGTACTCAAAAGGGCATGAAATTAAGCGGTCACCCATCCAAGTTCGGGCTCGACAGCTGCTTTGTTAACTTTATCGGTCTTTTACAATCAACACAAGTTACGGTAAAAGACCTACACACATAAATTATAAGTAAATACAATTGTGCTTACGGGAGCTATAAAATAAAATTGCTTTAATAAGTCAGTTTTATATTCCCTTCTCTTCTGTAACAGAGCCTCCCAAACCCGCGCGACACTGTCCACGTCAGAACGGCTACTTTCCCCATGAAAATTCCAAAGAGTGTGCTAAGTTCTACTTCTGCGTTGACGGTCAGTCCAACATGATCACTTGTCCTGACGGTCTGGTGTACAACGATAAAACTGGTGCTTGTACGTGGCCAGATGAGGCTAAGAAACAAGGTTGTGGTGCCGCAGGTATGTTATTAAAAATACTAATATTAGGTCTATGTAATGTAATCAAAGAAATTTAATATCCGCAAATTATTTTTTCACTGTTTTCAAACTATACTGTTACATGTTGTTATGTTTGTCAGCAGATTATAATATTGTTATTATTAATTAATTAATTTGTTGTTTATTAAATATTATAATAAATAGTTACTGGAAACAATGTTATAAAGATAAACTTAACAATGACATTGTTCGATGGTGAAGATGAAAGGCATTTGTTATTGGAACTGCGTATAGGACATATGTGATATGGGTGTTTGGCGTACATAGTTGCAATTGAGATGTACTTAACTTCATATATTTTATTTCATTATAAGATAGATACGCTTAATGAATTTCAAAATTACGACTTAAAATCATTTCATCGGTTTTGAGTTTCCTATTAGCTAAGGTTGATCGTGAAAAAAAAACAACAGAAAAAACTTTCGGCACTCTTTTTCAATCTGTCATAGACGCCATACGCATTATACAGTATAGCTTTAGAAAGTTAGTGAGCCCACGAGGCTGCTAATCGTGTGTATTAGAATCCCACCACTATATTCAGCCCATCATTGTTTTTTCATAATTGAAAAATAGGCATACGAAAATTAGGTTGCTTTTTGTGCACTACTAATATATGTATGTCTTTCAAATTCTTCTGTATTAATTTTATAACAGGAAACAAGCATATCTTTCCCTTATTGGTAATATGTCACAGTGGCATGGATATTCAACGAAGTTCACGTAGGTTAAGTTCAGCCATAGCACTGTTATTTCTGAAAACTGATCATGATTAACATCTTCCGGAACATGACTGTGCAAACACTTCCGTGACCGCAAAGAGAGTGGTATTTCCGTACTTTCAAATCATGTACAAAGACAGAGGGTTGACTAAAGACGTCATTATGCTAGAAATGTTTTTTTTATAGTGGAATGTTTTATATCTTTTTATCATTGGATCTATAGCAGGTATAATTATGATTATGATGACTATGATTCATCATAATTAAGATTTTTGTTTTATAAATATATTTAAGTATTTTTTTACTTTCAGAGGTACTAGAGTTTGAGTGTCCCTCCGTGAACATTAGTTTCGGTATGACGCACCCCCGCTACGCGGATCCTCAAGACTGTCAATACTACTACGTATGTGTCAATGGAAATGAACCAAGGAGGGCTGGCTGCAGGCTCGGCCAGGTGTTCGATGACGACTACAAGAGATGTGACTGGGCCAGAAACGTTCCACAATGGTGAGTAAACTTCTAACTGGTGACTTTTCCGACCTACTTCCTTGTAATATTACCACTACTAGCTTTAGTGCACTACTACCCTTAGTCCACTGCTAGACGTACCTCCTTTTAAATGCATCATTGGTTATTGGTAGCCACTAAAGCTTGCTATGTATTATAGAGCCCTTCGACGATTAAAGCGACAAAACCATTATTTTGTTCAGGTTTGAAGAACGTTGCAAGGTAATGCAGCCTGTGAGGTAGAAACACTAATATTTTGATGAAAAGTATAATTGTCTTAGTTGTATTTTATTTGTCTATCTTAATCCTTGGGAGTAGTAAAACATCTTTAATCGGCCTTGTGGTCCTATATATGGCCCTTATGGCCCTTATGATCATGAATTTATTTACAGATGTCCGTAGCTAGCAGTGATCACTTGCCATCAAGAGGACTAAATGTTAATAGAAAAGGATGATTAAATTTGGAGCGTTCTTATACCTTAGGACTAACAACGTATGTTTAGAATTCCTAGGTAGGAATTCCTATTCATTGTGTAAAATACCTAAGTATTTTTTAACAACAATAATATATTACTTCTCAGTGCGGATTGGTACAAGGACCAGCTCACTGATGCCGAGCTCGATGCGCTGGAGAACCCTCCTGCCAAGCCAAACTCCTCAGGATCTCCTTCACGCCGCCAGTCTCATCGCCCCAGCCAGAATACGGCGACGCCAGAATAATAAGATTATATAGATAGAAGATTAAATTGAATAATAAAATAAATTTTAAGTGAAAGGTGTTTTTATTAACATTGTAACCTATTTCCACATAATTTATGGTCAGATTGCATATTTGTATTTATTAAATATGTGCAATCTGAATGTCAAGGTCTGTTAATCATAAATATTAAAGACCGATCCTCTATCTTAATTATAAAATATTAATATTTAATTTACTCGGAAAGTAATAAACACACACTGCCACTCTATGAATTTGTTTTCGAAGTGTTTACTATTCACTTTAAAATTTAACTAAATTGTAAATCTTTATAAAACATGATTAAACGTACTATAGCGAGGAATATATTGCCTATGGCTACAAGAGGATATTCCCTTCGGTGTTCCTGGGTTGTTAGCAGTAGCGGTTGATTAATAAAAAAAAACATATATTATTTTAGTGTTTTATTTTTTTATACATAAATCTTTTTCTATTTACATATCCGTTTTTTTGAAAATATTATTTACACAGGTCCATTCGGTACAATACAGGGAGCATAACAAAAATATATACTTTATTACTACGGTAACTAATATCACGCTCAAATTGTAGGTATTTGGTAACATTACAAGGTAAATTCATAAAGATTTGCGTTGAGTAACAATATAATAACTGAAAACATAAACTTTTCATATTGTAAAAGTGAGTATTTTATCAAAGTGAGGGTTTATTTATCAATAGAAATAAATAGGAATCGGTGGAAAAATTCCATTTTGTGCAGTTCAAAACTTAGAATTGGAAGACGAAAACGACTTTATAGTGACTTAAAATTGTTAATTAGCCTTTTCTGCACTGACTGCACAATTCGCCATATACGATATGAATTAATATGGTTTTGTGAGTGAATCATCTCGTTTAGTTCTTAAATCCTTTTAACCTATAATTTATTTTAGTAACATACTAAAAAGTTGGACTTGTTTCGTCGTTTTCGTCTTAAAATAATTTGTCTGAAATTACGCGTGTCCACAGTGGGGCACCAGCTCGGGGTCTTCGCATGTCAAGCTCTGGTCATCGAACACTTTGCCCTCGCCGCAAGCGATCAGTCGCGGGTGGCCTTCCACACAAGTTATCAACCTGTGGCAGTCTCCGGGTACGGGGAAGCGCGGGAACGGCCAGAACTTGGCTGACTGGGTGTTCGCGGGCACTTTAGTTGGACATTTAAAGCCAACGACCGCTGTTGGAAGAAATGACACGTTAGCGTGAAGTATGTATTTCACTGAGCAGGCAATATTCTTGTCACAAATTGTGATCGTAATTGAATAATTGACTTATGCGTGTTTCTCACAAGTGATTGTTCTATAAGCATGCCTTTTTCCGTGGATATTTTTCTTGTCTAAATTTAGGATTACAGTCTACATTTGAGAAATGGAATATAGATTAGTTAATAATTTGTGGTTTCGGATAGTTTCGTACTTTAATTAAGGATCAAAAATACGTTTATATAGTCACATTTCACGTTACACTTCTCGAATAAAATTATTATTCAATTATTTTTGACTTTCAATAGTACTTCCATTATTTATATTTAAGACATATAAATGTTAAAAACTCAGTACTGTTCACAGCATTTGAAATATTTGCAGTAATTTTGTACTATAAGAATGAGCAAATAAATTATTTAGCTTATAAGTCTTATGATCCAATACATTGAAAAAAACTCAACAATGACTAAACATATCAGTAACAATGTAACTTATATGGTATAAATTTTGTATTCAGAATTGTAAATAATACATCATGGCATAAAGGAACACTTAGGAATGTCGTCAATATCGTATTAACATTAGTAAATAAAGTCTTACTCGTTTCGGCAATTAAGTGCCAATATTAAACAATCTGTAATATATTTTATTAAAAGCTATATATTAATTACCTTCTGGGTTGCAGAAGGGCTGGAGAAGGTCAGGCCAGTTGCAGCCATGGGTGCGCTCATCATACACAAGGCCGGGAGTGCAGGGCTCTTGGTGCGGGATGCCGAAAGCGCATTTAAGGTAGCTGGTAGAGCATTCGTCGCTATCTGGGTAGATACCAAATTGATACTCGCAACCCGGGGATGAGATGGGCGTTACTGAAAAATTAAAAGGCAATATTTGTAAAAAAAGGCGAAAACGGGACGCCTGATAATTGAATAAGTTATTGGAACAATTTATATGTGTATTTTTAATTTGGAAAGAGTATCAAACGACTATGCAGGAACCTCGACTCTAAGTAATCAATGCAGATAAGGGACATCATTATGCAAACTCAAATAGGTCTAAAGTACTATTTAAAATCTTATATGGATACATTTCTACTCTTGAGGATTAGGATGGCCGCCCCGCTTTATTAGTGTTACCGTAATCCATATTCCTCTAACCGTTACACAAAGGTTACTTCATGACCGATTATGAGTTCTATAATAAACTGTAGTTCTACCAGTTGTGAAAATGTAGGTGTCCTACAAGATCTCTTGCTATTCTAGTACCAAAAAAAAAACAAAATCTTTATATCGATACTAAGAACTTACAATCTGCCTTCCTGTCGCCACAGTCGACCGCCCAGATGTAATTGCAGTGGTTGTGTACAGCGCCCTTGCCGTCGAACAGCAGCCCGTTCTCGCACGTTTCCACCGTCAAGGTGCCGTTGGTGCAGAGGAAGAACTGGTCACACAGCTCTGGATGAGCGTAAGCCTGGAATTTACACATAAATCTTATAAAGATTGACTAAGCATAGCATTTATTCTGCATCAAATGGAAAAAGTTCCATCTAAATCTAAAAACTTTAGTACGATAAATGCAGTAGTAGATAAACCATGAATCTAAAGAGGACTAACTGTTTCTTTCCTGGAGGTGTGGTTGCCGGATACACATTATTGGAGGCGACCATCTTAGTCCTCAAGAGTAGGAACGCATCCGCGTCTAT
>DWON01004203.1:0-16637 GCA_018251015.1 Phocides pigmalion okeechobee | reverse complement strand
ATTGGAGGCGACCATTTTAGTCCTAAAGAGTAGGAACGCATCCGCGTCCATCTTTAAATAGAACTTCTGTTCTATTTGAGATTGGACGTGGTTGTCCATGGTCCGGTGACTACTTAACATCAGGTGGCCTGCATGCCCGTTTCTTACTCTTTCATATAAAAAAATGAATTAACACTTTCCCTGCGTTGTACAACACTGCTGTGTATTGCGCGGCGCAACGCTTGCAGTTTGTACACACCTGTGTTCTGCGTACAAATCTGTATGGATTGCGGACGAACTTGTTTACGTCGGCTACAAGACTAAAGGTGGACATTGCGTCTGTGTATTCGTAGATTAGACAGATGCTAAAAATACAATATTTCTGTGAATTGTCAGCGTATCTCCAGTCTAGAGAAATAAACTCCATTTTAGGTCGGGCGGTCGCAGTCAAAGTGGTAACATAATGGTACCTTTCTTAGCCGGTTTATTGAATAGATAAAAGTAAGAGGGACAAAGTTTTATGAATAGAATTGAATATTTAATTGACAAACGAATACAAATACATTTATATTGCACCGTGTTCAGCCAGTTTAATTATTTCTTAATACAAAACGATAATTTTGTCGGTTAGCACCAAAATAGCGATAGATATGATTTAAATTTTATTCACAACAATATCATAAATAATTTATGAAACATTTTAGCTACTCTAGCACGTAAGGGATGCTGCGATAATAATTTCACTTATATAATACTTATTTATGACTTAAAATCCTTAACCACTTGATATCTTATGAACAATTTAGCTGTAACTTTGTACACTATGTTCTATTATATACATTTTATTGCACAATATTATTATGGAATGTAGAACTTTTACAAGAAATCAATGAGTATTTTAATACTAAGTAACTGTACTGTTCGATTGAAATATATCCGTAATGTAATTTATTTACAATTCTTTAGGTCGTAAATACATGATTAATCTAATTTAACATAAAACTAATTTAAAGCAGACGAAAGTACATACCAAATAATTATCTACAATGAGAATTTTATAAGGTACTGGCGTACAAACTTAAACCTAATTCTAGGCTATTTGGTAATACTAAGTCATCACAAATGCACTGGAGATATCTTATGCAAAGAACTGGTTTTGTTTAACGAGGTCACGATGGATTCATGTGAACTCTTCCATTCCTCCGAGTGATATGAGCTTCGTTGTGGATGTTCCTCTTGGTCCTGGAGAAGAAGGCTGCATTGCAACCACTGACCGAACACCGGTGCAATGATTGCGCATGCACTGTTTCACAATGCGCCTTTAGACCAGACAAGTCCTTGAAACATTCTCTGCAACCCCGACATGGATAGTATCCATCTTTATTCGGTCGCGGCGCTTCGTCTTCGATGCAATAGTTGAGCTTGCTCGGAGAATAGCTTTGATTGCAGCCAAAGGCATTCAGGCTTGGAGGTAAGAAGCCGAAAGGTAAGGGAGGGAAGTTGGGCAGCATGCTAAAAGGTGCAAAAAGGAAGGGATGCTGATTGAACATGTCTCGACTGTTCAAGTAGGATTCAGGTAACTGCAAGGGTGGATAAGGGGCGAAAGGAATTTGACCTAGCTGACTTTTTAACTTGTCTGACTCCACCGCGCGGTAGTACTTGTGTGACTCAATGTACGGTACTGCACGTTCTTCATCATTGTATTTTACCATTAAATTTATTTGCCCTCGAATCTTCTCCAAAATGCCAACTGAGGAATCTTTGGATATTCTCGTTTCGTCTGAGGATATAAGTTTTTTATGCAAGTTGATGTTAGCAGAATGGCGGTCTCTGCTCCGTCTAGTCTGAAATGCGCCTCTACAGCCTTCATGGTTACATTTGTACATCAGTTTTAAATGCGCGTTTTGGTAATGTGTTTTTAGTGTATACATATTCTGAAATAATTTTTCACATACAGTACATTTTAAGGGATTCTCATGATCGATAGGAACGTCTGAAGTGACTACGAAAAAGCCGTTGTCGAAATGACCATAAATATGACTCTGAGCATCATCTGACGGATAATCGTAACTTGAGACCGATGATGCTGGTGATCTGTCAGAAAAATCTATCGTGTCGTGCATAGAGAGATTATATGGGCCCATTGTATTGAGAGATTCAATTTTTTTACTAATACTAGGGAAATCTCCCTTCGACAAACTCTCTAGTCGTTTTAATGCATTCTCAGAGGAGTATTGGTCACTGTTCGCGTGGTAAGTATCACTTGGTTTACATGAGTCTATTTTTTCTGTTGGTTCATCTTTTACCCGTAAATCTTGAGCGCTGTAGTCTAATTCATGTGATTCTTCCTTAACCGTAGGTACTTCTTGTTTAATTTGGATATTTTCAACCGATTCATTTATGTGCTCGCTATTTTTAGCTTCGCTATCTTCACACTTTACTCTTTTTAAATCTAATATTCTCTCGTCGTCATTATTGTCATTTCCGTGTTCTGATTCTTGTAATACAGAATCATAGGAGTTTTGTAGTCTAGTAGGATTGAGATTTTTCCTTTTCCTTTTCATAACTTCAGGACTAATTGTATCCTCTTTTCTGTGATCTATGTTTTCATTATTATCACGAACACTCCTCTGGTCACAGTCGGTTTCTGAACCATCCACAGAACCTGAAGATTTATTTAAATTCGAGTAATAATCACTGGTATCTATATGCTCGTTTTCATCATCGTCGTCGTCACCTGCAACCACCACAATACCATCGTCTTCGTCAGATTCGCCTTGACCATCGTGGTCTTTATTTTCAACTGAACTAGATTCTCGTCGTAGCATGGGTGACTGATCTAAATGTGACGACGAAAAGTTTGCGTTCATATTGTTCTTATAATCTAGGGGCACATTCGATGGGAATTGTCTCATATTCGGCCCTGTATTAAGTAGAGGGTATGGCCCAAATGGATGCATAGGACTGATAACAGGAGGCATGTTTAAGCCTGCTCCATGTGGTGATATTAACACAGGATGAACTTGAGCGCTCCTGCCATCGTGTGGAGAAATTTTCCTTCTTAAATGTGGCGAATGCAATTTTGGGTTGGGATTCGCACTATGTCTGTTTCTTGATCTTCTCGAACTAAACATCATACTGCAACCTTCAACGGTGCACTTGTGCATTTCGCGAAGATGAACGGCTGAGAAATGAATCTTTAAGGCGCCTTTATCACAAAAAGTCTTCAAGCATACATTACATTGAACCCTCTTCTTGCCTGTAGCTGGATTGATGAAATGTGTACCTAAGTTTAATGGCATTTGTGAAGCTCCCCATTGCCTTTTTGGTGGGCTTATACATTTACCTATCATCATTTCTCTTGTTTTTTGTGCAGCTTCCATATAAGCATCTTTGCTTAAGTTCAGGACGTTTTCTTCATCTCTGGTTAAGTCATCCGAGCGAGATCTATCAATACCGTTTACGGACTTATAATCGCTGGTCTCTACTGGTTTAGATGACATTTGAGGCAAAAGTGCTTGTAAAGATGCTAGTCCCATAGGGTTTTGACTAAGGGCGGCGACCATTGCCGCTGAAGGGTTAAAAGAAGACGACATGGAAGATATAGGCGGGATTGGCATACTTGTTGGCAGTTGAAAGTTTAAAAACTGATTTCGCATTAGATCCATTGTTGCTTTTTCTGACGGATTAAAATTATAGTTTTTACGGCTTTCTTCTTTGGGTGGCTCATTGATTTTGTGTTTTCGAAAATCAAATGGTTGCATGTTTTGAAGATTGCTTAACGGAGATGAATTAATCGGACTAGTTGCAGAAAGAGGACTGGATGAGGTAGATAGACGGACGCTATGGTTAGGAGAAGCTTCGGCAGATGATATCCTGTGAGGGGATTGTATGTGTTCGGGAGAGTATCGGCCGGTCTCTGGAGACATAGCTTCTTTTTTAACATTTACATCTTCGAAAGCCTTAGCTCTTGCTTCTTTTTCTTGGATGCTCTTTAAGTAATCGAAATTGTGTTTTGCTTCCATCATATGTTGGAAGTATCGTAGAGATTCATCGGTGCGGACATCTTTTCCAGATTTCTCCATGAGTCTGCGAAATTCAGCTTCGAGTTTCAATTGCTCTAGTGCTCGGATATCCGTGTAGTTTTCCATTTTCTTGTCTATTCTATCTTGTTCATAGTCTTGGTTATGTTCGTGTGGTGAAGGGAGCCCGTTCTTTTTGTATATGGGCAGAAGAGAGGTTTTGTGGAGAGCTCTGGCTTCTTGTAGTTTGAGTATTTGTTGTAAAGCCAAGCTGTGCTCTGGACCATGACCGCTCCATCTCTCGGCGCTACTTGATTGCGATTCCTGAAACAATAGAAAGAATAATTAGCATATTACTAGAAATAATTGAGATGAAGATTTTATTGTAATTTAAATATGATTTGTCTGAAAGTTTTATCTATGTGTAGGTGCTTATTTGAAAACGATCAACAAGGAAATATAATTTGCGTAACTTAACGAAAACTTAATGAAGATGTAAAGACGAGGAAATTAATTTGGTTAATGCATCTTATGTTGAACGGACAACCCAAATGATAGGTCATAAATAATTATCGAAGTGCGATTCGATGGAATTAATTTAAATATATCCGTCTAATCGTAAAAGATTATCGAGTCTAGAGCTAAGCAAAAGACGGGTTCGGAATAGCTCTTCAAACTAAGTATTGGGTGCACACGAAACCACACCTTGCGTTTTCAAAGGCTAATATCAAATTAATTCTGAGAACGGAGAGCAATTGGGTAAAATTGTGTAAAATGACGGTTTCGAGTCGACTCGGAATAGAAAAGTGGTTTGTGTCGCGTGTTTGAAACGATTTAATCCGAAAACTAAATTACTATTCATTTGGTAAGTATTTGGGGCCGGTTCATGTTGTCAAAGTTAAATTTAGCTTAATTTGACCACTCCACGAACAATTCAAATTATTTTAATTTACGTCTAAACAAAATCCTATTACATTTTTTCTGAATAAAACGTTTCTTTAATGTCCTGCCTACACCAGTTTTATGTGTATCACTTAAGCTTATTATAATAAAGATTTATCCAACATCCTTGTAGAGGATTTACTTTGTTATCTCTTCTCTAATCTATACTTTTTTAAACGACTATCTATTTTACTTTACGAGCTCTGACCAACATATAAAGTTATTTAAGTTGAGACATTTGTAAGGTAGCAGAACGTGCATGCTATCGTCTCACACAGTTCTAGAGTAAAGTAATTCTTACTTACAGTGGAAAGGTTTGGTAGCGTTTTCACATACGAAGTGATTATCTTAATTAGTGAGTGTAGTGGTGTGATTTTGGTTGTCTATTGAGTTTGTTTCCTGAAAACCTTAGAACTAATTATAATAAAACCCTAACCTAAATAATCTAAAGGGAGTTCGTGTCCATGGGGCATGGTGTCAAGATGTTAATATTAAAAATTTTGACGACAGTAACATTTACATGATTAATTTGGAGTGCAGCTTATCAGATTGTACTATAAATTAAGTGGTAGTTAAAGTTCCAGTGGCACCGAGCCGAACTTCCGTGCGTTGATTGTCGCGTTTCAAAAACGTTTGTCACTCGATTATGGCGTGTAACCGATGGGGTTGGCGTATCATTATCGTTTCCTTGGAAAATTAAATTGTCGTTTGGTCGCGCCGGCGCGTCGGGGGCTACCAAACACCCAATTATAACCAAGACATTCCTTCCTAATGCCACGGAATGGATAAACGTTGGATAATAAAGTGACGTTTAAGGAAAGTATACGTTGTACATTTGATGTTTTTAAAATTTTACTGATTATAGAGCTTTTGTTATCGTTATATTTTAAAATGGGCTTAATTCGAATGACGTTTGGGTTATGGGAGATATCATTTCAGTAATCGTATTCGTTTATAGTGATTATAAGGGATCAGTCGTTCCATTATTTAGTCATTTATATTTAAATTGTCCAGTTGTTTAGAATTTCTTTAATTTCTTTTTTGGGTTGTGTAACATGATACGAGTTAATTTGATGTTTGGGAGTAATTTTATATGCGGACAGTACTTAGGTTTATGCGACTTAATTCGTTAAACGTTCCTGCTTTTGAAATAAGTCTTTATCGTTTGTTTTTCAGGATACCAAAGTAAAAATAAGTACTTCATTTTGTTTATTATTATATAGTTTATATGCTTGCTGTTATAGCAAATATATTGTTACGTAAGAAATATTTATAACATTATTGGCTGTTTTGCTTCATGTTCAAAAATAAAGCTACCATCCGATATGTAGGTGTTTATCGAAGTAAGCAACGGTTACAAATATTACTTTGCACTTATAGTAACAGTAATAAAATTAAATCTGAATTTAGTTCCACAGTAACATTTAATCCAAATGATAATGACCGGCACATCGACGTCAAGAAGTACAAACGCTAACCCACAAAATTAAAATTATTCAGCGGAGCAAAAATACCGTAAGTATTTTTTTGTGAAAGAGTAAGAAACGGGCATGCAGGCCACCTGATGTTAAGTAGTCACGGCAGCCCATGGACAACCACGTCCAATCTCAAATAGAACAGAAGTGCTATTTAAGTATGGACGCGGACGCGTTCCTACTCTTGAGGACTAAGATGGTCGCCTCCAATAATGTGTAACGTAATGATAAATTTGAGACAATACGATTCTCATACGCATACTTTAAAAAGTAATGACATTAAAGAGAGATCATTCTAATGTAGAATGATTTACCGAGGCCTTTGATGTTCTATTATAAATGAGTTGCTTTAATGATGAAATTTTGGCACAAAGTGTACCAATCCATACTTAAGTAGTGTGGTGAAGCCTAACCCTTCCTATTCTAAGCGAAGATACCTCTAGAGTCCATCATTGCCAAATTGAGGGTTGATGATGCATTTTTATATTTAGTATATGTTTTATATTTTAGTATTTTCTTACTGTTTTTCAGAAGTATTTTTGAACTATACAAAAATGAAGCTGTAGTTTGGTCGATTATAAATTTTGACAGATATTATTTGACAAAAAAATAATATTTTGACAAATGATTTTGCAGTGTTAATAATTATTTTGTGGGCTACCCAACTTATTCTTTTTACCTCGACATATACATGTGGCGTCTGGGATTGTCAACGGTTGACGTAAGAAAAATAAAACCGCAAAAGATCGGCTAAAGTCGACGTTAAGCCGGGGTGAACGACCCACCAATTTCCATACTCCTCATCAACCGTATCACTGTACGAATAAGAACTATTTTTGCATAACATAAGCCACGGATCGTGGACATATCTGACCCACGCCTACCGAGCAATGGACAAGCTCACATATTTCATGACGTTCCGCAGATTTGTGACAGCGTAATTTAAACCTTAAGTGGATACCGTAAAGTCGAAATTAGCTCGCGACACAAACTACTTTACTTTTAAAAAATGTAGTCGCGCTGATCGTTTTTCGCGGGCTGTCGTGACAAGCCATATTGTTCGGGCATGATACATGAAGTAAGCAAACAGGTTGTACACCGAAGCACAAAATGCATTGCCATTTTGCGTAATGACGGCTTTAAAGAGTGCCCGCGACGCTTTTTCTTATGGGAAATCTTAGTTAACATCGACAAATCCATTTGCGTTCTATTATTAACATAATGCCAACGTAAGTAACTATGCTATTTTTAAAGTTCGAGCATGTTTAGTTTTAAGCCTAATTTTTTTACTATTTTTAAATGACAATATTAATCACCGTCCCCGCTTCCCAACTATTATATAAATGGGCAACGTTCTCTAATTATTTTTTGTCTTTTTAATGCAAAAACATGAACAATGATCATATTATCATAGAAATTCACATAACACTATGAATTATTACGTTATAGTAATATACATACATATATGTTATGGTCATGTATTATTTATTAAACCCAATTTTAAACATGACCTGCCCGACTGGAATATATTTTTGCCCAACCTCATTATTAAATAAAATTTGGCGATTCTTAAATTGTTTTTTGTCTGTTGTATAAATTACTTTTGTAGTCACAGCATTACATGATGTATCATCACATTCAAAGTGTGTATCAATATTTGTCGTCCATTAGACAAAAGAGGAAGCAGGGGCGGGCGGCGCTAGTATTCATTATTAGACAAAAAATTGACATTCGTAAATTGTTTTATTTCGTTGATTGTCTATGGTATAAACTACTTTGGGAATCACAGCATTACACGATGTATCATCACATTCAAAGTGTATATCAATATTTGTCGTTTGTTTAACAATAGAGCGGGCGTGGGCGGGCGGCGCTAGTATTCAATTAAAACATCATGAATCAGCGGTGAAAGCGGAAACTCGTCGCGGGATGTGTGTCATCTAGTTTAATGTTTGATCTAAGTCAACATTGTGTGTGCAAAAATGGTTTACGATTTTTATGAATCCGAAACCAAATTCTGGAACCATTTTTAATGTGAAGCGTCTTGTGTTATGAGGTTTTCATAAAGTTTGTAGGGCGTTTCGGTAGGGATGTCACTGATGTGGGACAAGAGAAGGTATCTTGGTAAATATAGGCACGTATTTTTTTCGCAAAAAGTTTTGTGAGTCTCCATAAGTTATGTGAGTTTAGGGGGGCTCTTATGTAAGGAGAGAAATCAAAAATAAAACTTGCAATACATGGAACAAATTCATATGTTAAATTGGAAAAAATCACATATTGTCAATGGCAGAATCAAGAAATGAATTTGAATTCGACTTTTAGAAAAAAAAAAACACATTTTACGTCACTTTATCTTAAATACGGAACCTTTACTTGTACCTTGAGTATTTTGTAAAAATGGATGAATTATGAAAAAAAAAAATAGTTTTTATTACATTAAATACGGAACCCTTGTGTGTCGTGTCAAACTCACACTTGCCACCTTTTTAACATTTAGCGCCTTTTATTCACACTAGGGCTTAAAATACGTAGTGTTAACTTTACTACCAACGGTAAAAAATCTGTTTATTAAATTAACTATCTTACATTATTTACTTCAATGCAGTGTTTATTAAATAAATCTTTAAAAAAAATTTTTTTTTGCACATACATAATTTGTTATTTATTTACTGTTATACATTTGATCTAGATTTTAAAAGAACTTTGATTTACATAGAAATCAATTTTTTTCTACTACAAGATAATTAAACAAACAACAACTTATGGACATCCACGTCCTAGCTGATGAGCATTACTACTCCTAAGGAATGAGAGGGTCGTCTCGCTTATAAGTATAGACGGCAACCGTACCTCTTTTGTCTCTTCAACCGAAACACAAATGATACTTTATTACGCCGGATTACGAGGGCGACAGTGGTACCAATCCGGTCAAACCTTGACATTTGTTTATCGCATTGTTCTCCCTTCCAAAATTCTAGTTCAAAATCAAATTCAAACATTTTATTTCATTATACGGTATTTACATACACTTAATGAATATCAAGAGTACGTTCAAATTTTTGGGGTTAACGTCAAAATGATACTTGACCTGTATACGTTATCCAATTACGAGCTCCATAACGCCACGAGGCGTTGTGAGCAGAGATTAAGATAAGCCATGACGCACTATACTTTACGATCTATATCATTACGTGTATTAAACCAACCGATCGGCTTATACTCGACACGTGAAATCGTTTACGTCAAACTTCGAATTGCCTGTAGTTTCACTGGGGATTTTAATAAGTTACATGTCTGTTGCGATGATAATAAATACTAGCGACCTTTACGTTAGTAAAGGTCGCTAGTATTTAATACTATATTTTAGTTAATTAGTATTTTCATCCCTTAGTTATTAGGGATGAAAATACTAATTAACTCAAGATAATCACATTAAAGTAAATATTTAGAGGTGTTGAAAATTTGGTATTATATATTTTATTATTGTATAGTAAATTAAAAAACGGCTCTAGATCCCGACAACAATTTCATTTACCAGATACAAGTACAATTAATAATTACTCGGGTGACCCCAAAATAAACAAAATTATATAAAAAACGAGGAAGTCGTTAAGGAGAAGATAGCTTAGACTTAGACACACTTATCGGAATTTTAGTTTAAAGATAAATAACACAGCGATTAATATATCTATTGATGGCAATTAATATATCTATTGATGGCAATTCTTATAAATCCTTATTCAATTGAAATAGCTCATATAAGAGTTAAAACTAAACATTTTTAAATTAATGATAATATTATTTGTCCGTGGGTTCGTTGTAAGTATATTAGACGTTTGATAGTTCTATGGATTTAAGGACGAAAATTCTGATTTATTTATCTCAAATTAAGTAAAAAGATTTCTTTATTTTTAACATGAAACATTTAACGTAATAGCGTCAACCCAATCGATCTTCGCAAGTGGATAATTTCATATGATGTCTAAATTGTATCAAAACTGATAATGGCCGTGGACAGATTACGGTGTCCCCGTAATAATAGTGTGTGGACACTGGCAGCCATCTTGTGGTGCAGACAAAATTGTCTTCAACAAAAACTTTAAATTAACCCTATTTAAAACTAGCTAATCGCTGAAAGCGCGCATTTATATGTTTGATTGTTAATATGTTTTTGTCATCTTTTTATGAGAGTAGCTAACGAACATGCAAACCACTTCATAAGTAGTCGTAGTCCATAGACATGTACAAGCACAAACGCAACTGAAATCCTATCTGAGCATAGACTCGTTACTACTCCTGAGGACTAAGATGGTCGCCTCCGTTCAAAGTGTAGCCGGCAACCGTACCTCTACAACCGAAACACAAGTAGTGCTTTACGGCGGATTATGAGCGCAGCGGAGGTACCTCCATTCAAATCATTCTGCAAATCTTTCATAATGCAAATAAGTGTGCAAACATTTGTATATGAAATAAAAGTAAACGAGCGTGCAGTCCATCTGATGTTAAACGGCCATCGTTATGCATAGTCATCCGTAAATAACTTTATGTAGAATAGAAATCCTATCTAAATTCGATCGATATAAGTAGCAATGTATTTTACCTTTAACTTTTGTTCTTTATGAAGTTGGATGCAGATGTTCATGGATGGCAGTGACCACTTACCATAAGATATACTGCATGCTTATTAGGTATTTCATTCAACTACACGTATTTTTATTTGTATATTTGTGAATGTAATGTTACTTTTAATGCAAATTTTATTTTATCTTGTAAACGACAATTAAATTATTTAATGTATTATTATGTAGCCGCTTCCAGCGTGTACAGACACTCAGTTTTAATTTCAATTTAATATCTTTGGTAGTAAATGTGTAAGTGTTCACTTTGTTTGTGTAACCCAAAAATAAATAAATATTTGACATTCATTAGGTATACGTAACCTTACAATGAAATAAAATATTTGGCATATATTGATTTCGATATGATACATCATATCTATATAAGTTATTACTAAATTAGTTTATTGAAATTACCTTGCAATAATCATCTTCCCACCAACGTTTGACAAATTGCGTCAATTTCCACAAATTATCGTCCATATTTTCACACGTTTTGATCACAAAACTTACTAAAACTAATCTTTAGTAAGCCACTAGCTTTAAATCTACTTAAAGTTCATATCAATGAATAACGTATGAGGGATTAAAACGAAGTATTAGGATTAGTTAGTGTATACGGATTAATATTTTAAATCCAATTTTAACTATTTCGCAATTTCACTTTACACTTTAAAATATCACTTTGCAAAATACTTAAGTGCAAAATATTTTAACTCTTTGCCGGCTGTTCGTCAACTGAGGTTTGAGGGTGACAATTGCGAAATCGTATATTTTGCCGACACAAGGGTGGGGATGAGTGACCCTTGACTCATTAGGAACAATAGAACCTACCTGCGTAATGAGGCCGCCTGCGCGTGCGCACGTAGATGCGAAAACAATTAACTCTGTCTCTTTTGCTCTTTTTACACGTGGGGAGGATTAGGATTTGTCTTATTATTTAAAATATAAATAAATTTTTTTGTTTCCAGGCAGGAAATAACATACACTTTATGTACAGACAGAAGACATACACTAATTAAAATATAAGGAATATCAAATGAATTGAAATTTATACGCCTATATTATTATTGAATTATATTTTCAATCTTAAAAGTAGTACTACTTATATTTAGGTAATGAACCAAAAAACATTATAAACTGAATATGTTACCGACATTTGACTAACGGCAAAACGGACGGACGGCAAGAGTAAAAAAGCGCGTTCTATACTCACAGTTCTACCCTAAGATTCCCTGAGCCGGAGATGCCCTTGACACATACAAAAACCTAAACCCAGAACAGTAATCGAATTCTATGCTCACATTTGTCTGGCCGGGAATCTAACCCGGAACCATAGCGCCACGCCGTTCGTCAAATTCATTATTTTATGGTTAGTTAGTAATCCGTCATAATCAGGTTGGCTTTAGAAAAGATTAAATTTTGGTCAAACTTTACAGGTAGGTACTACCGCCGCCGTCATAATCCGCCGTAAAGTAGCTCTTTGGTTGTAGAAGTTCGTTGGCGGCTACTTACAGACGGAACGACTATGTCTGAGAGGAGACTATCTTAGTCTTAGTTCTACAATGCATGCACGTCAGAAACTTTAAATGTAATTGAGATTGAACGTGGGTGTTCATGGACTACCGAGACTTCGTTTGCTGCTTCCCAACATAAAAAGTAGGATATGTCTAGACTTATACTCTGGGAGTCGTATAGGCGACTCGTGAGAGTATGTTAGGTACTTTTAATAATAATAATTAGTACTAGAAACAAAAAACAAAGAAGTTTCTAGGAACATTTTCTTAGGTACTTATTTTTTTTATACGGTAACATGCAAAAATGCAATAAAAGTCAACATACATATTTTTGCAACAAAACTATTGAGTTTTTAACCTTTTAAGCGTTTCTTTGAACCGGGATAAAAGGACAAAAGTAGACTTACCCCTAAAATTTACAACCCCTATAACGAGTCGGTTAGCAAAAGGGACCGGCTCTTTGAAGATGTCCGTATGTGAGACACTTAGATAAGGATCGGTCATAAAATGTTGCGCTGATAAGAAAGAATGGGTAAAAATATTTGAAAAACAAAATGTTTTTAACAATGGTGGTTTTGCGAACTTGGTTGGCTATGCAAATGGACATTTGTTTTGGTTTAAATGTTTTTAAAACATTATTACTTATTGCGTAGATAAAATTTGCAAGTCCAAAAGTAATTTTAAGAATTCTATATATTAAAAAAAACAGGTGTGAGTTTATCTTAGTCTTATATACATATATATAAAGTCACTTTAGTAACTGAAAGAGCTAGAGATCAATGCACAGCCGATACCATTTAACTTAGAACCTTGAGAATTTTTCAGATGTGTTCTTTATGTTAACGTAAATAAACACTAACAAAGGGAGTTCGGAAATCCTTACATGGTAAAATAGAAGGTGAATATTTGTATATTATCCTTATTATTATTTTATTTATAGATTTTCTTCATATATACATAGGAATAATAGACAAACAGGGTTTTATTGCTTTTGAGACTGTATTGAAATATAAACTTTTGCACAAACAAAGCAACAGGCAAAAACTACTTTAATGTAAGGATCACACTATGAAAGACAAGTTACTATTGGTTAACGATCATAATTTATTAATAACTACATGCTTATTAACTAACATCTACATAATATCCACAATATTAATGATATATGAATAATATATTAATATCCACTTATAATCACCGACTTAGATTCAACTTACAAGTAAGTACGCGATTTCTAATGCCATTAGCGAGAAAACTGAATGAAAAACTGAACGTTACGACAAATCAATAAAATTAATTCGACCCAGGAAACCTCTCAAAGTACACTCGCGGCCATAATTCAATGAAAGCGCAACAAAGCTAACTTCTATCACTCGGTACATCACTTACCCTGACAGGACAGTACATCAGATAGCCTCGCTAAAGCCGTTTGCCTGGGGGCCGCCAGCTATAAAATAACTTTGCACCTAATAATTTCGCGGGGCAATTATAATTTTGCGCCACGATTATGATTTTATAATTTTGCGCCGAGACGCAATTTATGATTTTATAATTTTGCGCCGGACTGCAATTTATGCGCGCGACGATACCATCACGGGCGTGGTCTGTCATTCGGAACTTTGAGGTGATTAATCGATATGTTGACTGATCGATTGTTCGGTGTTTATTGCAGGTGGTGCCCAATTTCGGTGGTTTAACTTTATATGTTATTTAGTTTGTTTTATTATGTGCCAATTTTTGATGAACTGCCTCTCCTCATCAATATCGATTTTCGCTTGAATAATCGAGAACGCGCTACTGTAAAGTTCTCACTTTCTTTTACGCCAATGTCTCATTTTTCACAGGTATTTTCTTGTCTTTGAGAATGCCCATTGCCACGGAAGTAATAAGCGGATTATAATCATGATACGATCATTAAAATATATTTATATTTTATTACCAGGAGTCATCTAAGTCACTCACAGGTGTGAAAAGATTGGAAATTAAACTAAAAGAGAGGGACGCTAATGACTAAAAGGCTTAAACTTGTCAACAATTGTTTTTGTCTTTTTTTTAAATAATTGAATAAAAACTATATAACAAAATACATACTATATTATAAAATAAATAAATAAAATACATATTATACGATAATTCGTGAGTTTTACAGTTTCTTTCGCCGCCTCTTTTCCAAAACGAAACACCTTACGAGTCGGTGTTAGTTTATCGACGTTGACAAAGAGTTTTGGGAAGAATCTTCTCTGGATAAAAAAATGATTTTGTTTTTTTCATATTAAAGTTATAATTTAAAATTTCAATATTTTATAAAGGTGTGTAAATTGTATGATTCGTAATTGAGCAGCGTGGTGGATTATAGCAAAAACATTCTCATTCTGAGAGAAGAGAAACGTGTCTTCTATCAGAATGAGAATGGGCAACGGCCCAACCACGTTTCAGTAATGGGTTAATGGTAACTATGATAACACTGGTAAGTAATCTTTTTCATATGGTATAATTTATAGTTCAACCGTGGAGATACTACAACCATCCTCATAAACCGCTGTAAAGTGACTCTTATTTCGGTTGAAGAGGTGTGATCATCAGGTATGCCTCTTACGAGGTGGCTTACTTAATCCTCAGGAGTAGCAACGCATTTACGCACGAGCCCTGAAGTCTTGTAGAAGTCGGCCCTGTTTCGGATAGATGTCCACAGCCTCGGGCCTTAACATCGGGCTTGCATGTTCGTTTGCTACTGCTTTTAAATAAAAAAATACAAGGCGAAATAGGCGCTTTATTGCTAGACTATTAAAAGACGGTGATCCTTACTAGTTTTATGAGTATTGGTTACAAATAAATTGATATGGAACTTGATTAACAAGGCGTTGTAAACGGATGGTGTCTATGTAACAATATCAATTCGTGCGTAGGCGCATCGCAGTTAGGGTTCCTTAGTTAGTTCGTTAGCGCTATGTTCCTATTGCTAACTTATTGGTGCAATTTGACGTGGAAATGGCCACGTATTTCACTCGCGAATTAGGTCAGCTGAGTACTTCACGTTGAAGATCAATAAACCGATGTATATAAGCTGTGAGATCCCAGAGGTACCTACGTTATAGGGAGTTTGGGGTTCGATTTTAGCGTATTTATTCGGGTATTTTTCTTTAACACTTCGGATTGGTATTGCGGGAGATGGCCTAAAACTCGAGCTTATTAGACTGAAGACAAATTACTCAAGTATTGTATTTTTTAACATCCGTGTATCATCTATGAATACACAGACGTAATGTCCGCCCCCAGTTTTGTAGTGCCGACGTAAAAACAACACTTTTGTTCGCCCGTAATACATAAAAAAATGTCCGTACAACACAGGTGTGTAGAGCCGCAAGCGCGTCTCGCCCAGAATTACACAGCAGTGTTGTAGCCGCAGGGAAAGCGTATATTGCTGATAGTTCGAACTAGTTGCTTGAATAGTGGTCACGGCTAAGTTGCGGTGGTTGCAGAGAACACTGTTGACAAGTGTTAGTAATAGATTAATCTATCACGAGGCGTGCAACTGGTTCGAACCATCGGCGACTAAAAATCGTTAATCGTGAGTACCCATTACATAGGAAAATGTATAAATTCCGCGATGATATTAATTTAAAATTATAAATGGCAAAAGTCAGCGTGGTGGGCTATACCCGTACTGTTCTCATTCTGAGAGAAGATGTATGCCCAACAGTGGGACATCTGAGGGCTTACAGTCAATAAGTTAACGTATCAGATATCAAACGACACAAGGCGCCGATGAATGTATTTATAAATGTAGAGCAGAGCACCCAGTGACAATCCGGTATAGAGACCCGGCAAATATATTTGTATTTTTTTATGTGAGAAGAATAGCAAATGAGCATGCAAACCACCTGATGTTACGTAGTCGCAGCCCATATATATCCACGTGCAACCACAAACACGACCGAAATCCTACTTGCGATCGGACGTAGAACAGTGCTACTCCTGAAGACTAAGAAGTTCGACTTGCTTCAAAGTGTAGCTGGCAACCGCACCTCTCCGACCGAAACACAAGTAATGCTTTACGACGGATTATGAAGGCGGCGATGGTACCTC
>DWON01004202.1:0-16637 GCA_018251015.1 Phocides pigmalion okeechobee | reverse complement strand
CACCACGTCGTTCCGAACATAGCGACCGGCTCCCACGATCGCTCGTAGAGCCAGATTTTGCTGCGACTGAAGACGCACACGCTGTGACTTCGATACCAACGCATACCATGCCGGCGCTGCGTAGGTAAGTCGTGAACGAATATAGGTCTTGTAGACTCCTAGTTTCGTTCGTAACGGTAGCCTGGATGACAACACCGGTCGGAGCATCGCTCGGGCCGCTCGGGCCTGGCGGATCGATTGTTCCACCTGCGGGATCATACGCAACGAGCGATCGATGTTGCATCCAAGGTACTTTACTAGCGGCTGCCAAGCTATTTCCGTATCACGGAACCTCAGCAGCGGCGGCATGTTACGCTTGCGACTGAAAAGTATTGCGACCGTTTTACCGACGTTAACGGCCATGCGCCACTTATTCAGCCACATAGGTAGGATGTCGAGCAGACGCTGCATCCTAGACGCAGCAAGCTCGGCTCGACGGGACGACGCAAAGTACGCGCTATCATCCGCGAACAATGCGAGCATAACGTCGCGCTCCCACTCTTGCAGGTTGCCCTGTAGAGTGGGTGCGTCGTTAGTGTAGAGGGCGTAGAGCGCCGGCGATAGACAGCTGCCCTGCGGCACCCCCGCACGTATCGGCTTGGGGTCTGAGGCCTTGTCCTCAACCGAAACATAGAACTGTCGTCCGCATAAAAACGATGCTATCAACCTAACCAGCATCGCCGGCGCGGACGTATCCATCAGCTTGCATACGAGCCCGTCGTGCCACACACGGTCGAACGCCTTCTCTATATCGAGAAAAACGCCGACCGTGTGCCGCCCGTAATTAAGCTCGGATGCTAGATGATGGATCACCCGCGTCAGCTGCAGCGTCGTAGAGTGACCGGCGCGAAAACCGAACTGCTCGTCCCTTAAACCAAGGAACGGGTGCAGTCGTTTCAACACCAGCCGCTCGAAGAGCTTAGCTGTGGTCGATAACAAAGTTATGGGACGATAGTTAGCCGGGAGACGGCGGTCTTTCCCCGGTTTCGGGAGGACGATTACCTTCCCCATCTTCCAGTTGGTCGGGAAGAGGCCAGTGCGAAGGATACCGTTAAAGAGCCTGGTCATGGCGACCAGAGCCCCTCTGGGCAGCATGGCTAGCGCCAGGTTCGGTACTCCGTCATGACCGGGCGCCTTGCGTCTTGGCAGACGCAAAGCCGCCCTCCGAACCTCCGAAGGAGAGATAAAATCTACCCCTTCGGTGGTCGGGGGTAAGTCATGAACAAAGTTCCTAACTCTACCCTCCACATACTCGATGTGCGCGGAGACGTCCGCTAGAGCGGGATGGGGCGAGAAAAGCTCGGCCATGTACTCCGCGAGTATCTCCGCGCGGTCCTGCGCCGCGTGGACCCGTCCCCCCTGTCCATCTAGGAGAGGGGACACGGGGACCTTAGCTCGAGTTAGCTGTCTGCCGAGATGATGGAGCGACGTTTGCGACTCGCCAGCCTGGTCGATTCGCATCTCCCAGGTGGCCCCTCGCAGCTCCGCCATCTCGACAGACAACCGCTCGGCCAACGCGTTGAGGTCACGCTTGACCCGGGGGCATCGGGTGCGCGCCCATTGCTCTCGCAGCTTTCGCTTCTTAGCGATCATATCGCTAAGACGGACTGGGATACGCTGTGTATAGCGGTTCGTCTCTACCGGGTCCTTGGTAGTCGAGGCCGCCATAGCGTTAATAAAAGCGCTCTCTACTGCGCTGGCCGCGGCCTCGACTCCCTCCGATGTAGAGAGCGAACCGCTGAATTTAATTTTATTTTTATCAAAATAAGATTTAAATTTATCCCAGTCCGTCTTGCTGCGGAGCCTGGGGGGTTGCACACAGTCTGCCCCGAGGCCTAACGTGACCAAGATGGGTAGGTGCTGCGTGTCCAGATCGTACAGCACCTCCACATGGACCGGACACGGCAGATCCTTATGGAGTACTATGTCCAGGACATCCGGGCGGAGGGACTCGTCCGTTGGAACGTGCGTAGGTGCATCCGGCCCCTGCACCTCGTAACCGTTCAACTCGGAGTCCTCATAAAGCCTCCTCCCTGCCGGGTTGACGACTCTGGACCCCCAAGCCAAATGCTTGGCATTGAGGTCGCCAGCCAACAGGGTAGGAGCTCCGTCCAAGATGGTATGAATGTCCTGCGGGTTAAAGAGGGGACCTGGCGGGCGATAAGCCGCATACAAGCGCAGGTCCCTTCCCGCCATCCTCACCGCGACCCCTATAGAGCGCGTCTGTGTGAACGACGGGAGAGACAACTCCTCGTGTATCAAATCGTGACGTACGGCCACTGCGGTACCCCTGAAGGGGTGACCAGTCGGTGAAACCTCGTCACGCCGATACACGTGGTAGTTAGGCAGCTTGAAAGTGAGGTCCTGCCGCAACTTAGTTTCGCCTAAGAGAACGACATGTATGTCTTGCTCATAGACGATGCGTCTAAGTGCGTGCAGGTGGTTGCCGACCCCTCCGGGGTTCCAGTACATCAACCTGAGGGTCGACACACTGGACCCCGAGGAGGTCTCGGAGGATACGCCGCACGGTCGAGACGAGCTCGGGATGCCTCGCAACAGCCTCGCAGATCGCCTCGGCGGCCGTGACGAGGACGTCTGCGGGCGTATCGAGGCCGAGAGCCCGAAAGGGCCGCACGGCGGGGGTTGGGGTAAGGGATGTGCGAGGGCGGGGGGTGGGATGGGACACCTCACTCTCTAAGCGCCTCTGCTTACTCGAGCGGCTAGCGCCCGTCTCGGCGACAAGCCGAGCAGGGGGTTGCGCGCGGGTGGAGGCCCGTGCGCGCGTGCGCGGGCGTTGGGGAAGCGGCGGCGCCGCTACCGACGCTTGGGCGGGCCCTGAGGCGGGCCTTTCGGCTCGCTGTTGGGCGGGCCCTTGCGCCGGGCGCGGCGCCGACTGCGTCCCTTGCTCGGCACTGGATACAACCGACTGTGCGGCCTTCCGGCGTCGCTTCGGCCCGGCGCGCGTACGCCGCGCCGCGGCGACGCCGGCGCTTGCACCGTCGGTGTGCATCTGCGGGGCGGGGGTCGCGTCGGCGACCGGACGCGTCTCCCGAGATGTTGGTTGCTCCCTTTGTGTTTGCGGAGTCGACTCCGCGAGTGGAGCCCGCGGAGCGCTCTTGTTCGCCTTACGACGCCTGCGACGAGCTTTACGCCCGCCCGCAGGCGCAGGGGCGTTGGCGGGAGCCATGAGAGACGCGCCGGGCGCCGGCGCGTACTCCTCCACTATGCGCACCCTCTGGCCCATAGTGGCGCGCGGCGCGCGTCCTTGAGCCGGAGTGCGTGAGGGAGGTGCAGCGCGCGGGTGTTGTTGCGCGGCGGTTCCCGGTGTGACCTTAACACCCCTCAGTTCATACATGTATGTATTATTGACGATCCACGTAGCACAGCGATACCAGTAGGATAACCACGTATTCTGGGTTCGAACCCTATCAATCTAAGGCAGATTTTTTAATGATACAACTGAATTTAGCTCTTTGTGTAATATCTGTGACTTTTGTATTGGTTTTTGTGTTTGTTATCATGCAACAGGAAACTCTAGTACTGTTAAGTTACGAGTGTAGAATGCTTTATTTATTTATATTCGATAAGTTGTCGAAGCCTTGCAATATTTATATTAAAATATGTAAATATTTTGTAGAGTATTCTACTTTAACAATTTATTTAATTCGGTTTTAGATGACTGACAAAAATATATAGGTAAGAGACAGCTAAAATCAGTTGGTTTAGAAGTGGTACATTTATATAGGTATTATTAATAAAACATACATACATGAATATGAATATTCTTTTATGAGATTTAAGACACTAAGAATAATATATAGGGGATAAAAGTTTATATAGAGGTTCATTACACCCTTCTAAACAATTGATGGATGTTTTTGCTTAAAAAATGTAAGTAGTCAATGTATTCGGAAATTCATTACCAAAAGGGCCGTATGTAAAAAAGTTATAATATTGAAAGCGACATTTTTTTATATAATATCTCAAGATTCTGGGTTTACTGCCCTAATTAACTACAATTATGTGTTACAATTAATCATCATAATGTTCATACTAATCCGACATAACACGATTATGACCACTTTCAAGTGTTCTGACAAGCCAGTGATTTACCGCGGGACCTGATGCTTATCCACGGATAAATTAAGTGTCTTACACTTGATCCGTCTTACTATAAACGTGTGGTAAAGTTAAAGTAAACGGCATTAAACAATTATTAACCTTTAAATTAAACTTTAACGGTGAAGGAGAATCATATTTTTTGTATGTGAGAAGAGTAGCAAACGAGCATGCAAACCACCTGTGGTTAAGAAGTTGCAGCCCATAGACATACACGTGCACAAACATGACCAAATATTTTATCTGAGCCCGAACGTAGAAACGTTGCTACGTCTGAGGACTAAGATGGTCGTCTCGCTTTAAAGCGTAGCCGGCAACCGCACCGGTTTTGGGAGAAATGTAGTTTGACTGGGGAGGTACCCCCGCCGCCCTCATGACCGCCGTAAAGCATTACTTGTGTTTCGGTTGGAAGGTGCGGTTGCCGGCTACAGTTTGAAGCGAGCCGCATTAGGTCAGTGGTGAACATGGCCTAATTAGTAAAAGCAAGTAATTAATTTGTAATACGTACTAACTTTTGAAATTAGAGGCGTGGGATTCGAACCCTGGTTCCTCGAGTCTATATAATATACTAAAAACGAAGTAGTTCCCAAACACCCTTTCTTATTGTTAACCGACATAGTTTAGTTGTAATGTTTGGTACGTTATTACTTTTGTACAGCTGACATTATTCACAAGATGTACAGCTCCAGGTTTGCCAAGATCATTTCAACTTGGTGTTATCTCAGCCATTCTACGTCAACATTAAATATGCACGCTCCTGTTTCTGTGAGCACACTTGTACCAAGTTGCAGAAGACATACTATGTTGCATACTTCATTCGATGTAGTCTATGTAGAAATTATGAAGGCTCTATAGCCCCGTGGTTTGTGTAGAACATAAAAAGTTCATAAATATTATCAAAATTTCTCGCGGTCGTGAGTTGGATGGGTGAACACAAGTGGCAATTTTCATGCGCGAATTCGTGCATATGAGGGCTTGATACATAGCAATTGTTGAACCTTATCAGAGGATTTAAGGGCGGTTTGAAAACATCCTCCAGACACCTTGATTATTGACTTTTATCTCCATCAATCAACATTTCAACAATTGCTCAGAGTCTCTTCATTTACGCTGATGTTACCTTGTATCTATAAAGAGATTGATGATGTGTGCAGTTTAAGTGAAATTATTAATAATTCATAAAATAATGTTTATCCGTTAATAGGCCTAAATAAAATAATTTGTTTTGATTGGATGGTTTTTAAAAGCATACATTCATTTATAGCTGTATACCAAAGTATGTACTTACTTATATTTAATATCATTTTTTTATTGTAAAAGTGTAAGAAACGAGCATGCAGGCCACCTGATGTTAAGTGGTCACTGCAGCCCATGGACAACCACGTCCAATCTCAAATAGAACAGAAGTTCTATTTAAGGATGGACGCGGTTGCGTTCCTACTTTTGAGGACTAAGATAGTCGTCTCCAATAATGTGTATCCGGCAACCACACCTCCCCAACCTAAACACTACATGAAAAACATGTCGCGTTACGGCGGGTTATAAGGATGGCGGTGGTGCCGTCCCGGGCGAGCTCTAACGGCTTTGCCACCTTTAAAATATATAATATTGCTTCTATTTTAAAGTCGGGTTAATATTTTTATGTCATTTACAAATCGTTAAAACGTGGAATAAATTACCAAGTTTTGTGTAAGCACGCACATATATATTATAACACTTAACGTACATATCACCTGTGTTATATTTGTTACATTTGTGTAATTCTTTCTTATATTTATTAAAATATACATATAAAAAAAGATTAGCCATATGCAGATTATATTTTCAACAGGGGTGAAACATGACAATTAATGAACGAATAGCCATACGACACATAGACGTCAAGAGACAGAAATTAACTAGAATAGGATATAAAGTTTATTACAATCTGACCCACTTGTCATCGCTGTAAAACTTATTACGAGCCCGGCAGACTAATATGCTAAGTTAACTTCACCGCTGATGCTCGGCTCCGACAGCAAACAATGGTGCTGAAGTAAATGAGAAATGGTGGCAAAGTTTACATGTCTTACAATGTTTCTTGACTGTAATAACAGGGGAAGGTAATCAAGCCAAGTTGTTAAGCATTGATAGCTTAGTGGTATGAGTTCGGCTTCTATAGCGAGACTCCGGGGTTCGAATCACGAAATTACTTACGCATTGTACATTAGCTAGCACTTGCTTTAATGTTGAAGGAAAATATAGTGAAGAATCGTGTATGCCTGAAGTGTTCTAAAATATAGTGAAGAATCGTGTATGCCTGAAGTGTTCTAAAATCTCAAGTGTGAAGTCTGCTTGGATAGAGAGGAGATTTGTGACCAGCTATGGTTAGTATTGGGTTGATGATAAAGGATAACATGGCAAGTGATCAAATTAATTACTTTGTTTGATTTTCTGCATCCTATAGTACATCCACAAATACGTAAGTATTTATATTTATGACGTTACTATAAGCATATAGCTGATACAACTATAGGTCATCCAAAGTGATACTAACATTATCCTCATTATTTGTCGTGTAATTGTTTCATGTTTGGGGAGATTTCTTAGCTAGTTACACTTACAATCAAGGGGTTTATCTTATTCTTTTATCCTCAGGAATATCAACGCATGCTTTTATTTATTCCGGTTGTATTTTTATTTGTACTTGTTATTTTCCTTTTTCATGTGTCATTAACCTGAAATATATTTTGTAAATATTGCTTTCAGGAATTATTAAAAACTTCCCAATAAAAAATACAAGTAAAATATTTTCACATTTTTAGAATCCCAGAGCATAAATTCCACCATTCAACAATTAAGTCGATTCATTCATTCACGCTCTAGTAATGAAAAACAATGCGAACGCAAATGTCTGGAAAACTTGACATTGTTCAACAGCCTTTGAAAAAGTTTTTCACTTTTTATGAAATATTAGTCTTCACCCGCAGCTTCGCTCCAAAATCGATGGTTATGAGCTGCTTCTAGAACCCTGTACGGTGACTACACAATAAACAAATATTAATGTTTATACTTAGATATTTACTTTCCAAGTTTTATAAGAAAAGTTATAATAAAGTGAGTAAAAATATAGTATTATAACAGAAGAGGAGGTAATTCATAAATATGTTTTAGGGACTGTGGACATTTGCATGCTACTGTTAACAGTATAAAACTGTTAACAGTTTTATACTGTTAACAGTAGCATGCAAGTGACAAGTGTGTGACAAGTTAAATATTATTTGCTTTCTCATGTTACTTTTTTATCACAAACACTACATAATATTCATACACATTTTCCATAATGTTCATTGTGGAAAATATTTTTTCGTTAAGAATTAAGAATTATAAATTTGTAATATAGTAGTTACATATAGATATCTTTCATAAATGAATGGCAAATGAGCGTGCAAGTTACTTCATAAGCGATCTTTGCAGCCCACAGACATCCATATGAAACAACAATTCTAAAGTGTAAGATGTGGGCGTGGATAGATACTTTGCTACTCTTAAGGACTGAAGTAAAATAAGGCCGAGTACCACACCGCGCCAGCCGAACGGCAAGACGTGTTTCAAGGCGGATTATAAGGGAAGTATCCACAGTCGAAATATAGTTCGACCATCTGTCAGACGAATATCTGTATAAAAATAAAAGTTAAAAGTAGAAAAAGGTTTTGTAGCTCACTTGGTGGCAAGTGATTACTGTTTTATTCTTTTGAAGTATGCATTTCAATCCATCTATAAAATCATCTGCAAACTGAGCACTGGCTCAATGTTAATAATAACGTTTTTTTAATTTTTGACACAAGTTTATTCTAAATTTAAAACCATTTTCAACCCACCGCACTATTGTTCAATTATATAATGTATCTAACATTATTATTAACCTAATTAATTATTAACATTTAATACAATTTTGTAATATTTGTCAAATACAGGCAACGGCTTGGAGTTGAACAAGATTACCGCTTTTTGCTCCAATCTATCCACGAGGATAGTTAATTAATTGGCTGACTTTTATTATACTTAGCTGTAAAAATTGTTAGTCTTTTTGCCGCTTTAGTATAGATGTGCAATTTTCTAAATGTGTTTGCAATACGTACATTAAGATTATTTACATATAATTAACTAGCGACCCGGTTCAGCTCCGCTCAGGTATTAGAGTTTATATTTACTTGTATTTATTTTTCATACATGCATCCAGTCATTATCTAGTTACAAAAACTAACAATTAGAAACATCTATTTCGAACGACGACTGAAGTACTATAATTAACTAATTAATTTCTCGCCCAATTAAAAAAAAAAAAACGGAACTTATTATGCACCAAAACCTTCCTCAGAAATCACTTTACCTGTTGTTGAAAACTGTGAGAAAATCCGTCCATTACTTTTCGAGTTTATTATCATGAACAGACAAACAGACAGATGCGACGGGGGACCTTGTTTTATAATATTTAGAGAGATAAACGTGCAATATCGTTTCGAGGAATCAATATTCGTTGACTATATTTATGACTATTTTACCACAATCTCCTATAAGCCGGGCCTTAAATGACATGTAATGACATAATGTATTCTGTTCTAATTCTAGATCTTTACGCCCTTGTAATTGAGAGTGAAATTTACCTTAAGAGCATTTTTTTTTTATATTTTCAAAATATTTTAAATAGTTAACAATCATGAAATTCATCCGATGGTAAATGGTAAATAATGTTATGGACACCTGTTACCAACTCTATAAAACGTTCCTCTTGAAGTCAGATACAGACACGTTGCTATTGCTGAAGACAATTTTTTTTTTTTTGTTTGAATTGTAGTAAACGATCTTGCAGGTTAAGTGGCCTCTGCAGCTCATGGATATCTACGTCCATCCTCCAAAAACACTAAAGTATAGCATAGATGTGTTGCTACTCTTGAGAACTGAGGTGGTGGGTGGCCTCACTTGTAAGTATAGCCGACCACTACACTCCTCCAATCGACACATAAGAACTGTTTTATGGCGAATTATGACGACGGCAGATACCTCGTACCTACCCGTTAGAACTATCATTCTAATATTTTTCAAGATCGCATTATTTTAATTAGCTGGCAAAATCATTTTTCAACCCTAATACATGGCTTGGATGGCTTCATTCTAGAAAGGACGCGTTTGTTTTTCAAATGCATTTTATTTCCAATTTGACGTCAGTACAATTTGATTTTATGTCCCTGGGTACTCATCTGCAACATATATGGGTAATCTACGGGCAATGGTCTGCTATTAGCGTCCCGTCGCCCTGTCCCGCCAGGCTTTGGCATGTAGAACATACTGCTGTGTAATTTCACGCTGCCTCGCTCACTCTGTTTGCTTCACTCTACGTACTCGTATAACTTGAAAGTAAATCTCGTCTAAACTGATGTGTAATTTCGGAAACCACCTATTCGCTTGTTTAAATCAAATTTGTTTGGTATATTTTGTATTTTTTACCAAGGCAGAATGAAGTCAACCGAATACAAAGCGTATATGCTACGGGAAAAGTTTCATCTGAACCATTCGTATTTTTTATTTTAGATAATGGCATTGCCATAAATATTTTGAGATTTAAAATATGTAGTGTCCCGGTTAGTACCGTCATCACATTCATTTCTAGCGGAACGTAATTACATGTAATGCGGCCACTTTAGGCCACAGTAGAGCAATGTATGTGGAATCGACTTCAAGTAGAACTCTTATTCTATATGGAGTTGGTTACCGATGTTTCATTTACTATGAGTTAGGCTTTGAGTTTGTTTGTTACCTTAGATATAAAAAATGTGAAGCCACGTTCATATATTGCTAATATTTATTGCTTGTATAGGAAAAATATATGTGTGTAATCAGCGGTTGTTATGTGGTGCTATTAGCGTCCCGTCGTTCCGTGACGTCACGTCGAGAACATGGGACATGTCAGTGTCTAATTTCACGCTGCTACGCCCACTTCTGTTTGCCTCTACGTAGTAATCTACGTCGCGCTACGGATCTACGATTATTTACCTCTGTTAACAGATTATAAAATAATTATCTTTTAATCTAATCTACTTCTATATGACTGTAACGTGATTATGTTTATGTGCATTAAAATATTATAGATAAAATGACTAATACGTATTACTTTGTCATTTTAAAACAAAAATTTTGTTGACAATTTATGTTTATTTATGTGCTTGCTTACAAATCGCACTAAAACGGTTTAATCTATTTAAGTGGATCTTCCATAACTAATCACAAAACTTAATTTATTAATCTTAAATCAATATTATTAGACGTAATGATTACCATATGTTTAAACAAGCTTGGACCCGTAGATTTTTAGATATATGTACGGAAGAGGTTACTAAAAATAGTTAATGTGCTTTTCACTCTCGTATTATACTTTAAAAGTACATAACATATGATTCATAAGAACTAAATCACAAGTGAATTCATGTATAGTATTCGTATACTCAACTTATGTTCAACTGCTACGCGCTTTTCCCCATGTATAAGAGAAATTTAAAGCATATTCCATTTATGTGACATCTTGTTACAACGTGCTCTATATAACCAATTTTATATATAGCGAGTTGTTACATGGAATTTTCCGATTTGGTTGAGTTTGCCACAGCATAATTGCAGGTGACGTCTGCCGGGCCTGCGGTAGTTGTCCAATTGGAATGTAAGGTTTTAGCTAGTAAAAGTCTGACATATCCCTTCATCCAACACACAAGTGGAGAGGATTTAATGATTTTTAAATTCTTAACATAAACAGGCCTTCCAATTTAGTTTGCAGGGAAACGATTTGTGGTAAACCACAAAAACGTATGTCCAAATAAGGGTTAGTTATATTTGTATAACATGGTCTTATGCTGACCGTTTAACATCAGATAGGCTGTATGCTATATAGATTTTCACAACACAAATATTAGTTTAATAACTTAGGTCTTGGATATGTGGCATAAATTTCCCTAAACTAACCTGCCACTGCCTTCGACCCATGTAGAAGTAATTTCATGCTAATCAGCTCGCTTTTACCCGTTTCTCTTGGCTGTATGATAGAATTTCGTGGTGATGCGACCAGTATTAGGTACACCTAAGCTATCGCCATCCTATGTTACGGTTGAATTGTCGTATTTTGATATAATTATTAAGTTACCCACTCTCTCAGCTTTGAAATAAAATGATAGTGTTTGTAAAGAAATATTTCCTCCACTGAAATTCAATTTGCAGCGAAATAATCTTGAATACTTCAAATTCATTTCCCACAAACACGAAAGTCAGATTTGTAAGTAGATACGTAATCAGTCCGTATTCATTAAAACATCCAAGTGAAGTAGTTCCAAGCAACATCTTTCAAAGAAAATGTAATCACATTAGTATTTCGCACCTCGCGTTCCTTTCTTTAAAACAAAACATGCACGCGAAATGTTTCGTTTTATTAAAAGATTACGGGGTTCAACCTGATTTCATCCCGTTGAATTAAATAGACTCACACGAGTCTCAGCTTTTCAGCCAAGCTGTAAGCAGTACAGATTGCGGGGTAAATACATAGCAAGCAAGAGAAAATATGAACTTTATTAATCTGAGGGCATTTTCCGTACGTTGCTTTTAGTATGATGAAAGTTGGTGCGCAAGTCCCCGGTGCCATATAAGTCCATTAAGCAAATGGATGGAACAGAAATGAGAGCTCGTTTTTAATTTCGTTGTCATGCAAATAATACTAATAACGCGTCCCTCGTTAATTTATTCTTATTAATTATAGCTTTTTGTATATTAAAACACGTCTATTGTGAAGGTTTCGTCGAAATTGTGCGTTGACATTTGCGTAATTTAATTACAAATTGTTCCTGTACATCAAACGTAAGTTAATTCCCACATTGTAATTACTTAATGTATCCACCTTTTTATGAAATGAAAGTAGCAAACAAGTATGTAGACCACTTGTTGGTAAATAGTCACCCTTCCATTGACATTTGTCACCAATTCTATATTGAAATAAAGCCCGACTTGATGACAAACGCAAATATTGATAGGTAAGGTGGTCGCTCTTTATGAAATGAAACAAAAAATGACGGTGGTACCTTCCAGGACAGCCGTCCAAGTTATATTACGTCTTAAAATGATTGTTATGTAATAATGTCCTGTTTGTTTATTTATATATAGCGTTATGCAGACGTATAGAACATTGGGACTGGTCGATGGTTTATTAGTATGAAACCCGTATGTTACATGTATCGGTACGATCGTGTTGCTCGTTAAACTGTAATTTATATTTCAATCATATCTCTAACAGTCTTCTGGGAACACGCTCATATTTTCTAAATTAAACAAACAATTACGAATATACTTGAATATGTCCATTATTATTTCAGACAAAAACTAAGTGAAAATATTAAGCATATGATCATTGCTGTTATCCTTTTCAGAATCTATAGAAATCACAAATGTCCAAACGTATGACAGCTCGAATGCTACACAAAGACGTAAAAACATATATACAGATATAAACTGAAATCTCGTAATATACCTCTTTGTACAATATGACTTCTTTATTATGAATTAGTAAGAAACGGGCATGCAGGCCACTTGATGTTAAGTGGTCACTGCAGCCAATGGACAACCACGTCCAATCTCAAACAGAATAGAAGTTCGAATTTAAGGATGGACGCGGATGGATCATGGTAAGTTTATATTAAGTATATGCGTATAACGTATGTACATATGTAACGGATGCGTTCCTTTTCTTGAGGACTAAGATGATCGCCTCCAATAATATGTATCCGGCAACCACACCTCCCCAACCGAAACACAGTACATGAAAAACATGTTGCTTTACGGTGGGTAACGAGGGTGGCGGTGGTGCCACCCCGGGCGAGCTCTAATGGCTCTACCACTTTTACACTTGAAATATTACACGAATGGCACCTAATCTACCAATGCATAGACATATTTATTAAATAATGTATTTCGACGAATCACGTTATTAAATTATTGTTTATAATAGTATTTTTGTTTATATTGTACTCAATATATACATAAAATATACAGTCATTTACGCTTTCGGTAACGGCCTTTGACTCATCTTTCTTAAGTAATTTTATTTGAATATTATTATGGGGTCCGTAGGCATTTCGTAAATCAGTCTTGCATGGAAAGGCCCTCCCTGAGGTAACTTTTAAATTACGTCTCCGCTTTCTCTAACTTATTTACTTCTTATAAGAAGAAACAAAATATAATTCCACTTTTCAGGTCAAAAGTTAATGGCCTTTGATAACAGTCTGAAAAAGCTTTCCGCTGTTTTGTTTCTTTTATCTCCAAGTTTACTTGAACTTCTCCGCAAAAATTATAACTTGCAAGATTAAATAAGAACTTTTAATAAATTGCTTTGGATTCGCTAGGATTAAGGTTGGACAGAATATAATTTTTTATGCCTTTTTTTAGATTTTGATGGATGTGTTACTTTACATCATTTTGATGTACTTAAAATGGAACTGCTCCGTAATAAAGATGTGGTTTGTATGTAATTTATACTTGTATGGAAGAAGGGAATTTGATAAAGATAAAATGCGATTTCAAAAACACAACTGTGATTTCATTTTTTTACTTACCTACATGTATTGATTAATAACAGTAAGTATTATTAGTTTTATAAATGTTACTTATAGTTATAAGTAACATTTATAAAATTCCATTGGAAGTTGCATATGAAAATGTTAATAAAAATATGACGCTAAGATTGGTCCACTCTATTTTTTTATGTGATAAGAGTAGCAAACGAACATGCAAACCACGTGATGGTAAGTAGTCGCAGCCCATAGACATCCACGTACATACACAAATACGACTGAAATCCTATCTGAGCTCGAACGTAGAATGGTTGCTACTCCTCAGGACTAGTATAGAAATACAAAAGAAAAAATCAAAATGAATACGTTGCACTTATTTAAAAGCTGTTCAATTTATTTTTGTTATGAAATAGTTTAAAAACCCTTAATTTTACAACATAATATATTGGATGTTATTTATGTTACCTAAAATGTGACTGTTTCTCTGCCTGAGTATTGACGATTAAAGATTCAGTCTTGTCTTAAAAACGATGTCACGGACTAGCTATTTTTCTTTAGGAAAGCACATTTCATAGTGATTTAACATTAGTATACATTCACTCTTTTTGATGTAATTGAAAAGTGGTAAAAGCCTAAATCGGGAGACAATGGGTGCACTATCGCCACATCTATATCGGCAATATTAATAATTAACGGCTACTATGGTGTAAAGTGTGTTAAAGTCTAAATTCTTACGCGAGGTATTTCAATTGCATCCTTGGGCAGTGTACGAAGTGTCTGTGATCATGTAGGAGGTAAAATTCCATTCTTATTTGGGGTTGATTATAAGTACTCATGGATCAGATTGTGCTTTGCAGTTTCTTACGTTGTCTCTTCTCCATAGCAATCCTCATGATGAGGTGGTAAAAGTTTATCAACCTTGATCTGTTTTGAAAAAAAAAACACATATGGACTTGAATTGACAGCGATCGCTTGATATGAGGTAGACTGCATGCTTGTTTGATATATATTATTAAATATATAAATTAACTCTTGTTTATTTGCGACAAACGCTACTGCCATTACGATACAAACCTGAAAAAAATTACTGCTAATTTAATTTAAGTCCACATAAACGGTGACTCACTTTTGTTAACATGCCGTATTTTCGTATGGAGCAGGACGCGGTTGGAACTGCACTTCGGATGCCGATATGATAAATTGCCATTTATCTGTTACATTTTTTTATCTGTTGAATGTGACCAAATAATAGTTATTAAGAGGCTTTCATTATGTAGGTAAGCAAGATTTTCAATGCAAAAATGACATCGATTCTTATTAGACACTTTTAAAACTGTAGTTTAGTACTTTGTGATTGTTGATGAACAATTTTGTGTAATCTGCCACGCATTTGGTAACTTTTTAATTTCATTATATAGAATGTAATCTGTTATTATTTTTCAATATTAATAAAATTGTTTTTGTTACTTAACTCCACGTTTGATGGACGGTGCTGGTGGTAAAAGGACTGTTTACTATTTCATGCAGAGAATTGAGATCGCTTTTAAGCGCTAAAGTGGCTAACGTTCCTGACACCTTACTCCGTAAATTATTTAGGATAGATTTTAAATTAGTTTTAAGTTATTCCATATTTTGTTTAAATAAAATAAAAATTTTAGTGCCAACCCTTAACATTTGTGTCCCGTAAGCTCGCTGTTTACTCGTGCCGCGTGCCGGACGCCGGACGCGATTGCCTCCATGCCGCGGATGCCGACATGACAAATTGTCAAGTGACTCCAATTCTATTCGCATGTTGGTATTATTGGGAAAAGTTAAGTGATATTTTTAAGTAAAAGAAGCGATCTTTTATGCAGTGTACCTCAAGGTAAATGGTCAGTACTGCCTATGGAAGTCTATAACCAACTCACTTCAGAATTGAAGTCTCACCTTAAGTCGATCATAGGTGCGTTGCTACTCATGAGATACTCCTCACTTTTATTTTATCTACTCAATTAACATACTCAAGAGTAATTTAGTTATTGCCTCATATTTAACTGAATCGGAAACCATATTTTTAGCGAAACTCAAGAACTGCTTTACATAAAAAATGGCCGTAGTCATTGTACTTTCCCGGTTGAACTTTAGGTACATATTCTTCACTGTTACGAAGTATTTGTAAATCCGTAGGTATGCAATTGTGGATACTGTAAGAGTTTCGATGAAAAATATATAAATTATGTTATTTTTCTGACATGTTGTAAAATCTGAAATATTAAAGATTTTATTCCTTGGATAAGTATTTAAAATATTTATTTTGCGTAATATTTATTTAACGCGTAAATGTTATTGTTACGAAAATAAGGTCACGTAAAACAAAAAATAAGGGCCCACGAATTTTCTATTTACCTACTACAAGCTAAGAATTTAGAATTTATTTTAGAAAATTGGCCAAAAATAATAACGCGCCGAACGAAACAATGTTCAATAATGAAAATTTTATAATTCTGGTAGTCCATCGGGGACGTGACTGTTTTGTGAATATTTTGTTTAAGCTAATACGCAGGTGAGTGAATCTAAAATGAAGTACAATATTATTTGCTTGCCTCTCGGTTTATGATTTTTTTTTTATTAGTGATGCTGATTTTTATTTTGATTATAGCCATCCACTAGCGTCCGCTCGGGTTACTTACATTATTTTTCTTTCATACATGCATTCAGTCTAGATAATAGTTGCAAAAATTAACAATCAGAAACATCTGTTTCGAACGACGATTGAATTACTATACATAATTTTACTATTTAATTTTTAAACCAATTTACAAAAAAATCTTAACTCATTATGCACCAAAATCTGCATCAGGAATCAATTTACCGGTTGTTGAAAACTGTGAGAAAATCCGTCCAGTGCTTTTTGTTTTT
>DWON01004201.1:0-16639 GCA_018251015.1 Phocides pigmalion okeechobee | reverse complement strand
GAGGGTCACTAAACATTAGCTGTATTCTCTACACTGAGGATGCGCCGACTATTCACACAAGTATTGTATTTTTTTCGTATCCGTATAACATTTACAGTTTGTGTTCGTCCGCAATCCATACAGATTTATACGTACACCACAGGTATGTACAAGCCGCAAGCGCTTTATGCCGCGGAATACACAGCAGATGTGGGCAGCAGAGAAAATGTTAAACCACCCCCAAATGCGTGTTACACAAGTGATGACGCGTTACACCTACGAGTGGAAGAGTACTAATACTTCCAGGGCTATTAATGCGTTTACTGGGATTACAGATTAAACGTCGAGATTTTGCTTTTGCCTGTGAATTTGTTATGGATGCCGAATAACGATAATCTCAATTTTGTATAATATTACTTATGAATGTTAACCAAATTGTTTTCTTGTTAAAGTATAATTGGTCGCTCTTTATGGATTAATTTGATGAATTCCCAAAATTCGCGAGGAATGAGGGTGAATTGAGACAGGTCAATGAACCCCTTAAATCAGGATACTTAGTAATTCTAACTATAACTTCAAAATCAAAATCAAAATTTAAATTAATTTTAACACACATATTTTTACAATATTTACGATACTCACCGAAACACTTAGGTGTTGTAAACAGATATACTAAAATTTAGAATCCGTTGGTGCTGTGTGCACTTTAACACCTAAAATGTAGTTTACCTCATAACTAAAAATGATCATACAAATTGTACAGTGGACTTATGTACGAAGTAAATAATCAATGCAACTTTTCATATGCTTATATATTGATATGTGAACTCGCGATATGTGGGAGATATTCAGGCCAGACGGATTGGCTGGCCACGAATCACGTTATGGACCCAATAATATGTTACGTCATTCTAAGATTTATTTGACTGAATTATCATAAGATAATAACTTGAGATAAACTGTATTTATAAGACAAAGGTCACAAGCTGACCCACAGATCAACGTTCAGCTAAAGCCGCCAAATCTAGAGTCCTAAAAATTTGCAGATATGTATGTTCTTTAGAGTAAACTAAGATGGGAATTATTTAACTTTTTAGAGGATTACAAGAAATATGATTTTCGTAAGCGCGAACTTTTAAATTAATATTTTGTAATATCAACCGCGTAAGCCGCAAAGCCGCGAACAAAATCTATTTAGGTATATTTATTATTTTGCATAGTTCGACCGGGGAGGTATCACTGTACCGTCATAATTTGCCGTGAAGCAATTTTTGAGTTTCAATTGGAGAGGTGTTGTTGCCACTACACTTACAAACGAAGTGACAAGTATGCTGTCCATCTGATAGTTAGTGTTCACTGCCACCCTCGAACGTCAGCAACTAATCCCATATAGAACCTTCGTTCTACTTTAAAGTCTGTCACAGATGCGTTGTTACTCCTGACAACTAAGAAGGTCGTCTCATTTGTAAGTTAACAACCACACCTCTTTTTATTTTCGAAAAAATTCTTCACGCTATAAATGGGTGTGTCGGAGGTACCTTCCCGGTCGCCTTTGCAATCTTGGTAACCTTGCAAATAAGTCGGTACTTAACATACTAGGTACGATAAACCCCAACAACCAGCTTGTCATCCAATTACATAAATGTTGGCAAGATTAAATTTAAAGAATAAACACAGAGATATATAAATATTCGCGTTCTTTTGACCCCTCGACGATTGTAGCCTCGTGACCGTTCTGCTGAAACTTCTAGACTCTTATGGTATCATGGTGAGATTACATCCTACGATAATCAAATTTTAGGTGAGGCAGATAGCAACCAGGACCGACTGCTGAAGGTGCCTTTCTCAAGTACGGAAACACTCATGAAATTTTGCCACTGGCCCATCCATTTCACGGTTATCCTTAATGTTGCTTAACTTAATGCATGAAATACGTTTTTCGTGCTTATTGTGATACACAAATCCTATTCATCTGGTACTACCGGGCGTGGGTCCAACGCCTCCATTCGTAGAAGTTTTCTTCATTGCAGAAGTCAATTCAAAAAACTTTCTCGAGTATTGAGTGTCCGCTCAAAAGAATGAAAGAGTTCTATCATTTTGATCCCATCGTCAGATATTGATCAAATTTATAAGACGTTACACACAAGCATAATGAACAAAATTTAAAATGAAAAAATCGTGTTTGATGATGACTTTCTTAAATAGTGACCAACATGTTAATTAATAGAAAGTTGTCCTGATTGATGATGATTTTCTTATGGATTCCATCATCAGAACTTCGCCAAATTTTTGTAGGACCGCACGTGAAACACCCTTTCGAATAAAAATAGAATCATCAAAATCGGTGTGTTTAGTAAAGAATTGTCGGTGAACATACATATTGATAATTATTGCGCCATAGTCCACTGCGTTGGCCAAGTGCGGGCTCCACCAGCCTTAATACATTATCACAACTATATCAAAAGAAAATCTGCCTCATGATGCTTTTCTGCATTTGTAGAGAAAATTAATTAATCAATTTCTAATGCGAACACAATTTTCAAAAATCGGAAGTGCGCGCCGGGAGTTCGAATCCCGGTCTCTCCATCTGAAATACCAGAATTTTAACCGATAGGCTTTCACTGTCAGTAGGTATATGTTAATTGAAAATAATGATCCACCTTAATGTTGCTGATAGCGAGGATCCTGGTGTCAACGGGGATCACGCGATAAATAACCAAATCAGTTTCCATTTTGACTATACTTTAATACCTAAAACTTTCTGTTAAACTTTTCGAGAAGCCTCGCACGCCGCACCGCTCGACCTTTACGACTTTTAAATAACCAACACATCTTTACATTTTTATTATATACCGGGTACTCAAATCTGTCGCCACCAACAATTATTCATGAATTTTTTACATGTCACGTGGGCTGATCGTAGGATAGTAAAAAACAAAGTTGCTTCCCGCCGTTTCTACGCTTAGATCTTTCAAACTTTGTAACCCATTTTAATACGGTTTTCAGCAAAAGAAAGAGTGGTTCAAGAGAAAGGTTTACATGTAAAATACATGCATATTTTAGTGCACTTTATGGCCTCTAGAAGGCGCTATGTTTATCTTCCGAAGGTTTTTTCTCCCGCTCAACCCTAGCCAACAGGGCGCTCAAAGCCGACAAACAGACTTTTTATTGTAACTTTGACATTCATTAAAGGTTTAATACCTTATAATGAAATAAATATTTAATTTTAATTTAATATAACGTCACATACCCTTAACCATTACACGATCAAAGCTTCCATCGATCTCATTTTCCAAATTATGATAAGTATCTTGGGACGTAGAAGAGAGCATAAAAATACACATTCTGGTTAAAATCGTAACTTTGTCTATTGCGGAGTATTACAATTAAGAAGCAATAAGGTGTAACCAATACGTAGCAGTTTAACGTAAGTAGTAGTACTTAATAGTAATAGTATGTCGATTACGCAAATTACTTGTGTATGGTTTATTGTACAATTAAATTGCATTAGACGACTTGATCGCAATCAAATAGTTACTATGTCCATTGAGTACGAGTACTCTAATGTCATTCTGGCCTACAAAGTTACTTTTCTAAATATTATAAAACAAAGTCCTCCGCCGCGTCTGTCTGTCTGTTCGTGATAAACTCAAAATGTACTGGACGTATTTTTTCACAGGTTTCAACAACAGGTAGTGTGATTCCTGAGGAAGGTTTTGGTGCATAATAAGTTAAGTTTATTTTGTAAATTGGGCGAGAAATTAAATAGTTAAATTCAATGTGGTGATTCAGTCGTCTTTCTAAATAGATGTTATTGATTGTTAGTTTTTGCAACTAGATAATGTATATGAAATGAATATAAAGTCTTTTAACCGAGCGAAGCTGGGCTGGTTCGCTATTTTAATTATTTTAATTTTTTTTAATTATTTTAGTTCGCTCCTTCAATGTACGCAACGCTTTTTTAATGCGGTTTTCATCCATAGACAGAGTGATTCAACGTACAACATACATACATGCATATTATAGTAGGGAAAAGGGGAGGATTTAAAACATTTGTAATATGACGTAAATGCACCCGTGTAAATGTGATGCGGGTCACAAGTTACATTGTATGATTGTGTATGTCAGGTACCTCAACTAATAAATGACCCTTGCATGTAAATAATCCGTTTATCAAACTAAGTAATTTTTATAGACGGCAACAAAGATTTTCAAATGGGAAAGTGACAAATGCAAATACAGGGCACTTGATGTTAAGTGGCTGCAGCCTATAGACATCTACATAACATCAAACAAGACTGAAGTCCTTTCTGAAGTCGGTCTATTTACAGAGAAAAGGTAAATTGATAAAATCCATAAGATTAGGTACGGCGTTATCAGAGACCATTTTATGCGTCCATACGTAATCAGCTGAAAGTGTATCAGTGTTGCACTGATTGTATACACTCTGACCCCGGGACGTGCGATTCGAGTGTAACCATACGGAACTGAGCCGCTTTGGACACTGGGTCAGTCGTACCGAGCGAGTACAGTTATGGGAGAACTAACGACCCGGCATCTTCTCTTCCATATATACATCCGATCATGACCTACTTTCAAAAACTAACAATTATAACCATCAATTTCGAACGACGACTAGAATTTAACTATATAATTTCTCGTACAATTTACAAAAAAAACTTAACTTATGCACCAAAACCTTCTTTAGAAATCATTCTACCAGTTATTGAAAACTGTGAGAAAATCCGCACAGTAATTTTTCAGTTCATGGCGAATAGACAGACGCGACGGGACACTTTGTTTTATAATATTTAGTGATACTAGTAGACGAACGTATAGGCTATTTGATGTTAAGTAATCATTGCAGCCAATAGATTTCCACATGCTACCTCGGACTTAGTGCAAGTGTGGTAGAACATATACCGGCTCGACAGGGGAGATACCACATTACACCTAATCCTAGTTTGACGCTTACTTCCATAGAAAGGTTTTGCAAATTGGACGAGAAATTAAATAGTTTTAATGCAATATAGTAATTCAGTTGTCGTCCGAAATAGATGTTTGTAATTGCTAGTTTTTGCAACTAAGCGATGACTGGATGCTTGTACGACAAAAAAGTAAACAAATGTAAATTCTATTATCTGGGCGAAGATGGACCGGGTCGCTAGTCGGTGAATAAATGCAAAGGTGAGGACTGAGATTTATCAAACGATCAACTTTCCCAATCAGGAAATATTTACCCAAATAGCTTAGTAAATTTTGTTTAATAACAAACCGTGACCTTACGAAAATCTAAACAGCCGGTGTGTTAACTAGAGCACGCTGGGGAAAAGGTGATAAGGCTTATCGTCGCCAGGGGTCAGCGCTTGACGTTATTTTAAATTAATTTATCGCATGCGATAATGATACCGCGATTGTTCGTAATCGTGTTATAAAAATACTATCTTGCATACCTACTAATATCGCGCGTGTAATTTTTTGGCACATTTACGTCTTTATACTGCCTATTTGGTGTAAAGCTTAAATTTATATGTAAATAGTATAGCGGTAGTTTTAGTAACGAGACATGACATTCAATATTGTTGTCAAAATATAAAAGATAAAAACATACATCATGAATTCAAATATACACAATTTACTTATAAGTATATAGAAACTATATATTCCGTAATCGCCATGTCTATCCGGACTGAACAGCATGGTTTTATACAGGGTCGATCCACGGTAACCAATTTAGGAATTTTCATCGACCATGTATCAAGCGGTATACATGGCGGATCTCAAGTCGATGTGGTCAATACGGACTTTGAAAAAGCATTTGACCATGTAGATCACATCATACTTTTACAAAAGCTATACGAACTAGCTATACATGGCAACTTATTGAGATGGATGGAGCAAACGTTCTCAGGCAGTAGTTAGGGGGGCTTTCGTTCAGATTTTATAGAAGTTCCCCTAATTGCGATTATCAACGCAGTTGCCATTGTAGTCTTGAGCACCGGAGTGGTAGATGTCGAGATGGTGCACTTCGGATGTTGTCGGGTATAAAATATTTTCTCATCTGTTTTGTTTGTTATTGTCTAGCGTAAAAGTCTGGAACATCTGCTATCTGCTTGCAATACTTTGAAATGCTAGCCGACGATGGAATAGCACGTTGGTATTGCTTGTAGAAAATAAACGTCCTTGAACATGGAAGATCTACTTGCAACATTATAAACGCTGGCCGACGATGAAATAGCAAGTTAATGTTGCTTGTGGAAAACATGTTAGATACCAATTAAATGAATCAGACCGGCGATGGCACAGTTGCCATTTATTTGGGAGGACATTGTTAGATAAATAAATAACATTTGATAACGAATTTGACAAAATGGTTGTTTGTGCTTGCTGACCGTTGAAGGGACCGAGGCATGTGCTGTGTTGCAGATAAATATTGTCATCGAATCGGACGACATCACCTGATCGTCCCACCTGCTTATTTCGTTTTACCTGAACTTATTATAAAAAGGGCCTGTAGTTCTAGCTGGTTACGCATTATATTCGGATGCGTCGCGATACTCGGACAGCTCTCTGTTCCTGGCCCTTTCTATTGTCATTTAGCGATGTGATTGCTATTATGATTGTAACACTAGATTGCCTTGATGGTTTAATTGAATAAGTCGCTATCTTTATATTTGGTTAAATCCTCGCAGTGGCGCTTCCGATGTCCAAAGCGGCCCCTGTATTTTTATATGTGCTCTGTTCTCACAATATTCTTATAGTTAGTAATACTCTTGTACTAAAGTATCGTCGACTTATTAGCATAATCACTGTATTAGAGTACGATGTAAGGAAGTAAAATATTATTGTTTTTATATGTGCATCTATTTGTTACGTAGTGTCATAAAGCCAATTGTTCTGTCTCTACGGAGACAATTAGACACGTGTAACGGTTGTACTATCAATTTTATAAATAGCCTTATGATCATGATGTTTGAGCACGGTTTAATGATTATATTATATTATATTGGTACATTTTATTTATACAATTTTAATATATGTCAGGAAACAATTTAGAGGTGTAACTATAGTTCGTCCAGGGAGGTCCCACCGCCGCCCTCATAACCGGCTCATAATTGTGTTTCGGTTGGAGAGGTGTGGTTGCCGACTACATTTTGAAGCGAGGCTACCATCTTAGCACTCAGGAGTAGGAACGCATCTACGTTCGAGCTCAGATAGGACTTCGGTCGTCGGAGAGAATTTCAGTGGATAAATTTGACGTGGTTTTATGCTAGTGTGTAATATTTGGAACAACATCGGTAGGAGAGGTAACGGCGGGAACAATAGAAACGACTTGGGTCCAAATCACAACTTCTTAATTTTCACTGAGTTTTGAGTTCCGTTGCTAAAACTGTGGATTCTGTAAGTGTATCAGTGTAGGTAGTTAGTAATTAATACTTAAAATGAAACAATCGAAGTGTATCCCATTTGTACGCTAGTTACTCTGTGAAGGCTAAGGTTGCAACCTCCAAGTCAGCGCGCGCATGGTGAGACCGCGCGATACCACTTCTGGCTAGTCAATACGATACGAGCCGAGAGTCAGGAGTCAGATGTTGACACTCGGTAATCATATCGCGTTCTACATACTTCAGCAAAATGTGACGCTCTTGAAGCTCAGGGCTGTACAAGGAGTCGAAAAGTGACGCAAAATTAGAAGATTATAGTATACAACGTTTGCAATCTATAATATATTTTTTGTAAATATCCCAGACTCAAAGATTAACGCACAGCCCACGCTACTAAACCTAAGCGGTAAAGTTTTACAAATAGATTAGTGTAAAACTTAAGTGAACAAGAAAAAAGGAAATAAAGATTTTTTGAAATTCCACCCTTCATAGCGGTTGAAACTTTGTATAATATTTTATTATTTTTTTAGATTTGCTTCAGAGAAAACAGAGTTGCATAATTTATTGGAATAGTACCGATTAGCAAGCAAAGACACAGGCAAAAGCTTGTCTTGTTTATAAATATAAATTAAGGTCTGCATTTTAGGGGCATTACGTAAACACTCCTTGATTTACTATTAAATTGATTTAGATTTTTTTGTTTTATTTATTTTTTATGTAAACACAACATCACGATATCTTCATGTAGTATACAGCTGTAAAAGTTTTAAGAAATTACCACTTTTATAAGCATAAGCGTTCAGTGATGTATATTTTCTTATTGTAAAGAAAACAGATCAACAGGATTAATATAATAGAAAAAAACAATGCTGAGGAAGTCGAGAGTATCAAATGAAATAAATTAACAATTGAAAAGACAATCATAGTTTTAAATTTAAAGCCTTCATATTAGGACAATCAACGTTTTTGTTAACAAGCCGCTATCGCTTCTATCGCCGTCTCTTCTCTAAAAAAAACATCTCACGAGTCGGTAGAAGTTTCTCGACATTGAAAAAAAAGCTCTTTAAAGCGCGTACTTTGATTATAAATGTTTTGTTTTTGATTTAACACGAGCAGATCAAAGATATTTAGCTTCTATGTTTGTGTGACGTGTGTGCGTGTCTGATCAGCTGATTTATCAGTGCAAAACAAGGCCTGCGTCACAGCGGCGTGTGTCGATCGGTTCCCTTGAAAGACAACACGATAACGTGTTTACACCCAGCTGCACGGTCAAACAATTGGACACATGTCACTGTAATCGCACTGCTTAATAACTATTTCTATTGTCAATAAGATAAGCTCATTTGATTGCAAATTTCAGCTTGTTGTTTACACAATGATGAAAATGTGAAAACTAATTATAATAAAAGCGTAAACTAAACATTTTAAAGGGAGTCCAGGCATCTGCGGCATAATTCCAAGAGCACTAGCTGCATTCCCGCGTTGAATAGCAATCACAATTCTCTGTGCGAGATATGAACCAGCCCTCTTGTCACCGGCGGCGTCCATCAAACTTGGTACTATTTGTTTGAAAAATTTTTTGGCACGCGGACCCCACGGACCAAAGGTTCTAACTTGTTACGTTGCATATTTTGCCTGTTGAAGTGTACGTAACAGGTTTGCACAATGACACTTGTTTACATGTATACTTTGGAAAGATCATTACACTTTCTTTGTGTATGCTATTGATTGTTATTTGTACGTGTTATCAGCGTAGGTATATGTACAACAAATATTTATTTTAAGTTTAGGCTATCAAATAATAGTTACTGAGATTTTTTTATGACGCATTTCTGGAAAATCTAGTGTGGGGCTATGAGCATAGGATTTTTTTATGTTGGAAGACTAGTAAACGAGTGTACAAGCGATCTGATGTTAAATGGTCTCCGCAACCCATGGACATCTATGTCCAACTTCAAATAGGGCTTCTATCCGACATCGTGCACGCATTGCTACTCCTCAAGACCGAGATTGCCGCATAAAAAAACTATCATAGGAGATATAATTACAACATTTACATTTTTGAAATTCTTGAAAATACTATGCAGTAAGCTTATTTGTATAGGGTCTAAGATATCGGCCGTTACGCAAAATAAGCTGGTAATGTTTAGAATATCGTTTATGTAATTTAATGTTAATTTGTGTAAATTAAAGACTAATTCTAAAAAAAATCTACGTCAATGCTTTTTATCGTAATTTTAATTCACCTTGTTTCATAGATAATATTTGCCTTTTTTTAGGTTAAGTATTTAACATTTATTTAAATATATATAACTTACTTCGAAGTTACTACACAAAATATACTAAAATAGACTGTTGATTGAACAAATTGTTTTGTAGTCGATGCTTCCAGATACTCTTAATCTCTTATAATATTATCACCAGTAGCTAGATCATGGTGAATCGCATACATTAGGTATTAATATATGCGACAATACACGAATTAAGAACAATATTATTTTTATTACTATATGCAGTATTTGGTCGAATACCGAATACTGAATATTCGCCCGTGGTCTCGCTGAAGCGCCGAATATTCGACGATCGAATATTCACATCATCTCGGTGTCAAAGAATACATAGAAACAAAACTTTGGGCACTTTTTATATGGTCTAACCAAAACATCTACGTCCAACCACAAACACGATTAAAATCCTATCTGAGCTCGAACGTGGATACGTCTCGACTCCTGAGGACTAAGATGGTCGCCTCGCTTCAAAGTATAGCCGGCAATCGAAACATAAGTAATGTTTTACGTCTGACTATGAGGACGGTGGTGGTACCTCCTCGGTCGAACTATGATTCTCCAACCTTTAATTGTCTACTTTTAATGGAAGTCAGTTAAATTAAGTGCATTAATCCGTCCGTGCAAGTTCACAACATGTAAATAATAATCACCACGAAGCATGTGTTTGTGTATTGAGATAATATTAAAGTTACCAATTAGCGGTAATGGGCTTACACGTGTACGAACATTGAACATAACTCCAATGTCAAGTGCGGCAGGCGTCGCCGCGTCCGCGCGACCGTGAACTTAATTAGTTTCCGTCAAGTTACTTAACACTCGGATCTGGTACCAGGTCAGTTATACCACTAATTGTGACCTCATTTATGTAGTTCAATATCACAGCTGATATAAATATATACAATACTAACGGCATTCGGAGATGTACTTAATTGAGCTACTATTGATAGAAATAGAAGATGAACACTCAAATCGTGATGAGGTGCTAGAGGTATTTTAGGTCCAGGATTGGGGGTGGTAAAAGTGGGAGCTCGCGCCGTCCCGACGTAGAGATCCCGGGAAGGACATTAGTGTGAATGGTGTCAGTGGCCATGCCACTTCAATCTACTAATTTTGAACGTTCAAATTCAATTTCAAATATTTCATTTCATTGTAAAACATTAAACTTAATAAAGGTGCAAATTGCTTTTACACTGCAATTTTGACAGTCCAGCAACTTTGAATTACCCTGTTGGCTATATCCGGCGAGAAAAATTCTCGACACTCTTTTTAAATCTATCATTGATAACATACACGTTACTCAATATAACCTTAGATAGTGAACACACGACGCAGCTAATCCTGTGTGTCAGAATCTCTCCACTACCATCTGCACACAATTTCGAGTAAATGAAACTATTACATGAGAAAAGAAATAGCTCGACGAGATTGGTTCAATCCCAGGCTTCCGAAACACTATTAGTAAGCATGAATTATGTTTGGCAGATATATTTCGGATTCAATAAGACTTTTGGTGCGTAGCAAAATACCAAGCATAGCCTTCTCCTATTCACATTTAGTGATAAAATTTCCGTATAAGGCATATATTGAAGAACCACTATCGTGGATTCATGGGTCAACGCCGACAACGCACATTTTTCACTTCTGCATTTAAACACTAAGGAATTTAATATTATAAAATGTACCGTTGCAGCCAATCAAAAAAGTTAAAAAGAATATTATTAATAAGTTAATGAGCAGTAAAACTACAGTTGGGTGGGGAAGGTAGCCTCACTGCCCCTATAATTCGCCGTAAGGAGATTTTAACACTTTCCCTGCGCATACATCATTGCTGTGCAATGCGTGGCGCAACGCGCTTGCGGCTTGTATACACCTGTGTTGTAGGAACAAATTTTTATGAATTATGGGCGAACAAAAGTGTTGTGTTTACGTTACAAAACTGGAGACGAAAATTACGTCTGTGTATTCTTAGATGATACACAGATGCTAAAAAATACAATATTTCAGTGAATTGTCGGACATCTTCAGCCTAGAGAAATAAGCTCCAATTTAGTGCCGCCTCCCGCAACCCTGACCCGATCTAATACGTGAGCGCCGCAGTTAAAGGAAAAGCGGTTGCAAGTTTCACTTATAACCGAGTTTACACGTAAATGTTAGTTCACAGAAGTAGCAACGAATCTACGTACGACCTCAGGTAAGACTTCAGTCCCTCTAAGTATGTGGATGTCCATAGGCTGCAGCGACTAAACATCAGATGCCCTTAATGTATATTTATTACTCTTATATGAAAACAAACATTGCCAACAATTAAACTGAATGTATCAATGTGAAAGCGGTTAGATTACGAAGGTACTAACAAGTTGATTTTACGATGCCTTTGCGCGTGGCCTCATCCGCGTGAAACCAATAAATCTAATAATATTATCTATCTCCTACCTTTGACATATCCATTGATATCTACCGGATTAGCCCCGCGGTATAATGACACGTGTATTTCGTTTATATAACAAAGGTGATTCATGTGTTTGTAGAATATTTTATTCGATGCCTAGAAATAAATTTAAAATGGCAATGATACACAGGGGTAAAGGGACTGGCCAACATATTAAATAAGGATTAGGATTTCTTACGTCGAATACTAAGAAATCCTAAGCCTTGTCTAATATGTTGATCGTCTTGAAAGTAACTCAGATTTTGATTATATTTAGTTCTAATTTCAGACAAAATCGGAAAATAAATTCTATACAAATTTTATGTACGTACAAGATTTACAAATATTGTATCCTTTTGTCATGGTTGCCATGGATACACAGTGACGAGTACAATAAGCACATAAACATATAGATTGGGAATCGCAAACTGGATTAATATTTACATATGTCTCTGTGTCTTAGAATTGAATCTCTACGTATATGTCACAAGAGGGTCAATGTTTTTGTTTTACACAAAAAATGTGAAAATGTGATAGAGAATTACTGGTATATAAACTTGTAGTTATAGTGTCTATTATTTTTCTTTTCTGATTTTTTTTTATTTTTTTTATTCAAATCATTCACATCAGGTCCGTATTTACATAATTCGAACCAAAAAAAGGTAAAGTTATCATTTTCAGATTAAACTTTGACTGTACATATATCAGATTTCGTATAGAAACAAATTCCTAACTACAAACTAAAACGAAATAACAACACAAAATTACGATCAGCGCTTTATTTTCTACTAAGCCCTAAGGAGACAGTGGTCACTGTCACCAATACATTGCCGGCTACGTGTTGAAAGGGCGTCTGTACGAGAGTCACGAAACTACCATCCACACAAAATACATACAAAATACCAATTACATACTAGCTCTATAAGCTATCTCAGAAATGATACAAATCATGTAACTTTGACTAAATTATTTATTACATCATTACAAATTCCGTAAATTTAGTTTAATTCCTCAGTTCAGGTCACCATATTCACATTATCCTCCCAATGATCTCTGCAAAACTCCTCAATGTTTCCCGCCAATTCCTCAATATGGCTTCAGAAAACTAAATATCTATTAACGGCGTCAGTATGACGAGTGCGAAAAGAAAAATTATTAAAAACCCTTCAAAATGCCTAACTCAAAAGACTTAATAAATAAAATGGTATTAAAATGACCAAAACCTTAAAGTAGATGTAGGGTTGGTAGGTTTAGACGTGAAGAAACAGTTTATCGCTCAACCATTACCATGAATCATTTGTGTCGAGGAAAACTCAATCAATATGGCAATAAACAGACAAGTGTTATCTATGACCGTGTGTAACTGTGAGGCGAGGAGTGCTGGCGTTGCAACTGTCGTACAAACAAGTCTGCCACGTGGCAACCGTTGCACTCCGGGAGTGACAACAATACGTGCGAGGGGATAATATGGCGTGATCTTATTACTAATTATTGTGTAATTAATGTATAAGAGAAATCAAGTCAAATAACAAAGCTTTAAACTTGAAAAAAATATTTCAAGGATGGATCTCGTTTTCTATCCTCAAAGATGCTGATTTATTTCTTATGTATTTTTGTATTCAAACTTAATTTAATTTCTTGCATTTATTCCGTTAGGATTTGAAACTTTTGGTCCGCGGGGTCCGAGTGCCATTTTCCAAACATTTAGTTCCATTTTTGTTTGACACTGCTAGAGACAAGAGCGCTGGTTAAGATCTTATTCGGAGAATTACGATCGCCATGCAGCACAGGAGTGCATTTTGTCCCCATGCCGCATAGGTCCGGAGTCCCTTTAATTGTTCAATTAAAGCTTTTATTATAACTAGTTTTAACATACTCCACGTTACATATTTTATTTATTATTATTGAAAAGTTAATAAAAATAGGAAAAAAGTGTTAAACCTAAATGCGAGTAATTTCTCTTTGGTCCTTATATCCTTCGAAATAAAACAATTTTTTTCAAACCGGTTAATAAATATCGTAATAAGCAATAATAAAATCCAATCAAATTGAGAACATCCTCATTGTTTTAAGTTAGTTGACAACACGACTGTAAAGACTCACTTAGATACGTACGTGCTGTAAAAGTGTTCTTTTATAGTTTTTATCAAGATTGTAATATGTTATATTAAACGAAATAATTTTGTTTCTTTAAACTAATAGTAAAGATGTATTGTTTTTGAACTTAATAAACCATTTATACAATATTATACGATCTTTTTAATCAAGGGTTCAACCGCAGATCACAAGTACAATATGAGATACATATTCGTTAGGAATTGACTGACAACTCGTTCTTATTTAATACTTAAATTGTTATAATAAATAAATATTTATTGTATTAATTTCATTTTATTTCCAGATCCCCTTTACGTATTACATATTGTAAAGAACTTTGTCACTTGCACTTTACGATAAATTTTACTTTAAACCTCATATCTTAAACTCAATGAAGCGAGTTGGGCCGCAGGCCGTGCCCAAGACAGACATACGTACATACATTCAAAAAACGTTTCCCTTCTGGAGAAGTCGGAGAAACAATAGGAACAAACGGCGGCTGATGCGGAAACCGGATGCTAACATGGGAAGTTGTAAGTCAATTCAAATTCCTCCGTCAATTTCCTTACAACTTCCCATGTTCCATGAAAACTTGTGTTTATTTATGATTTTTCAGTAATTACACTATTAAAAAGAATTAGGTACGCACGTGAATCCGTGTGTTAATTAATCAGTATTATTTGTTATATTTGATTTAAACGTCAAAATATATCTTTTTGTACTAAGAATTATTATGTATTTACATGAGCACCTATTATAATAAACCAATTTTATTCGTTAAACTTAATTTAAAAACGAAAAGCTAAATATTTTTATTCAAAGTAAATTCCTTACAGAACTCTTTTTTGACGTCAATAAACTACCACCGTCTCGCTAGACGTATTGTTTTAAAAAATAGGCAGCAAAATAAAATCCACAACAACAAAACACACATCTTTACGATCTTTCAAAATGAAATAATCTTTTACGAATAACTAACCTATTCGTAAAATATTTCATTTCTAACTTTAGTTTGAACAAGGCCTTTAGTTTCTTTCTAAATGCACGAAAGATTGAGAAGCTGTGTACGCTTCCTCGTCCGCTCCTCCTGTACTCGGCCATCACCTTACGGCCCTGGACTCTCTTATCTTATCGGGCGATTCCACGTGCACCCTTTGTTTACGAGAGGATCGCCACTGCAACCCACTGCCCTGCTTTATGATTGATGTCCGACGATTCCGATATCGTAGTGAAATATGGTCATTACCCTCAGCTGTTGCTGACCAATGAGTTGCTTAGCTACAACTTGGTTACAATACTTAAATCATTTCCGGTCACAGCGACTGTTTGTCTGTGCGTGCGTGTGTGCAAAGATCCTACAAATTATTTTGGATTCTATTGCGTCAATAAATGCCCTTAGAATTTTTCATATATCTTCCATGAACAGAGCGATCCGTTACAATTTTATTACTTGTATTTATAACAATTACAATAAATATTACATTGATATTCGATATTTAGTCATGGCAAAGGAATGTCAGGATGGATCATGGCAAGTGTAAAAATGTATGCATCGTGTTTTAAAAAGAATAGATTTGTGGGGCTCAGGTCAAATTATTCCAGAACAATTTCTATTCGTGTACATCCAAATTCTACGCATTCGCCAAATCCTACGCATTTAAAGGGCAAACTTTGAGCTAATAGCTCTTTGCCCTTTGCAACTTCAAGTTAAGAGCTGAACGTTGAGCGCGTGTTTCGTCCGGAAACAGGCCGTGCCGCGTGGCCCCCGGCCGCTCCCACCCGACACGAGTCTAATTTCCGCGAAAAGCCTGCGCCGATACGCGCGTAAATGAGTGGGTGGCGCTAATCTGCCTGTCGTTAAGCGCGCGGTTGAACCTAATCGCCCACGTGTAGGCGAATCATAACAACTATAAATACATCTAAAAACATCATCTACTTGATCTTACGTAATGTTTTTACCAGATTGTGAAGGATGTTTTTTCTGCATGTACATATACATATGTTTTCTTAGGCAAGCTTTGTAGCACAAATAGGTGTATGGATGAACATAAGAAGTGCTGGAATCCTCTTTAAGTAACCGTGAAGATAATATATAAATCAATAGTATGCCGGCGGTCGAAAGCCTGGCCGTCAGTTGTCAGGTCGCTCCCATCTTACAGGTATCGGTAGATAGGAGCTATATTTTTGTCTCTAAATTTGATTGCAAAAACGATATCGGCTACAATATTATTTATATTTGAAAACCGATAAGTAGAGGCATCATAAAAACATATGCATATATAGAGTGAAAATAGATTTATTGGAATGTTTTGTTTGCAACATCGACATCTGCGCGAGCAAATCCGCGGGCAAAAACTAATCATTGTTAATATATATAAGGATAGGATTTTGGTGGTATTTGTGGTTGTACGTGGATGTCTATGGACTGCGACTACTTAACATCATACTCGTTTGCTACTCTT
>DWON01004200.1:0-16641 GCA_018251015.1 Phocides pigmalion okeechobee | reverse complement strand
CACTGGTTCGAAATATCTGCAATCAAAAATAAAAAAAAAATCTTAATCATGAGTATCCCGTATATAGTAAAATTTCGTGATGATATTAGTTTTAATCACATGTTCAAAACTCAATCATTCATTAACAAATCTTGATTCTTTTATTTATTTGGGACCTTATACTTTTCTTTTGGATTCGTTTAATTTTGAAAAGTAACTACCACTTTAAGGGTGAAAGGTCCGATCGACCGACGATTGACTATTTATGAAAATCCTGTGTGCTTGTTTGATACTTTTATGATATATAAAAGTTCTAATGTTTAACGTCTCGATGTTATCCATGAAAACTTTTTGTCGTTAGTATTTGTGTAAAAATCCAATAATTTGAGCCTACGTGAAGGTTATACAAAAACATGCCTCGAAAAATCTGTCTAGTAGTGAAGGCCGCTCAAATCTGTTCATTAGTTCTCGATAATACCTTGGGATTCTGTTTTATAAACCCTATTTCTTATATACGATGTAAAACCTTGACTTGTAAAAGCATTCTTTATGTTAACAAAACAATTTGCTTAAAAATATATTAAAACAACTCCTTCGAAAATTTTAAATTTTAAAGCAGAATATTTTACATAAACAAAAAAGATTCTATAAAATACCTAAAGTCACTTTAGCTTTTAATATAACATTTTGTAACAATTCATCAAAGTAATACGACGTAAAACCTTGACTTAAAAAACATTTTTTTATATTAACAAAGCGTTTTGCTTAAAACAAGTCGTTTTAAAAAATAAAGGAGAACATTTTACTTAAACAAAAATATTCTATAAAATATGTAAAGTCACTTTAGATTTTAATATAACATTTTGTAACAGTTCATCAAAGTAATCCAATTATTCAACTTTTAATTTCAGCGACTTTAACAGTCGAATTTGAATAACGAACTAAGTTGCGCAGTTCTTTTGTTTTTGATTTGATTTCACGGGTTTGACGATTTAAATATTCATTCGATTTAATTTAAAATTGACATTAGATTTCCAAGTTATTGAATGACTAAGTCGAATGTATTCGAAAAATAATCTTTTATTGATTTAACAAATCGAGTTGACTTAAGTTAAGTAACTTGTAAATTAATTCAACGTTACAAAAGACAAGCAGAATTGAATTAACGAAATGAAATGATTAACTTTTATAATAGTAATTGTAACTGTTCGCTGTCTACACTTGGAAGATATATGAAAAGAACCATTATTAGAGTACTTTATTAAAGCTATGAAACCAAAAAAACGTTGTTAAAATTTTTTTCTGTCTATTTGTTCCTTTGTGCGCGCTAATCTTAGAAAAAGCTTAAAAGATTTGGGAGAGGTTTCACTAATCTATCGCAGTAAATTTCATTTAACATTTCGTGTCCGTTTCATTTTAATCGATGCATAATTAAAATCATTATGTAAATTTAAAAGTTATGGATGTGAGTACATAAGAATGTCCGCCATTAGAAAATCTGACAAAAATCTTAAATATAAGCCTTTGTGATCAAAGTCGCGGGTAACAGCTAGTAGATAATATATTCACGGGAAGTGGCTTGGACGTTTGCTATTTATCAAATATCAAAAGTGTAGCTTGTTCACAGGAGCTACTTTACAGTGGGCGAGGGCTACTATAGCTAAGCCGGGGTGCAACTCCAAGTTCAGGCCCGGACAAAGAGGATCTACCTCGAGACCTGGGTTCCTCCTCCCAAAGAGGCTGAGACTTCCCCTACTGATGATGATGATGCTTATACCTTACTACGGTTACATAAAAATAGTGGTCTTATGAAAAATATAAGTAAGAAAACTTAAGTAACGTAAGTTAAATTTGTGCAACGACTAAACTGATTTTGTTGAGCGCAAAACGTTAATAATGATAGAGCAAGCAATTAGCTTAATCCTAAGTGGTAGTGGCGAGCCAGAGCAAGCATCAGTCAGGCCATATCTAGACTTAGTGTAATGAGTTAAACCTAGATTTTTCTTTTTCTTCCTGTGTAAAAATAATAGGCAAATTTTCCAATCTGTTTTAAGGTAACAAAGTGGTTTTGATCATTTTTTATCAATTATTTATGCGAAATATCGAAATAAATGCATATGGCGCCACGCCTTTACATCACAAATGATCGATAAAGTTCGGCAACGTCAAACGTGGGCAGAATTTGGATAGGTGACTATTGGTGGTAATTTTTTATGTACTTCCATGCTTCGGAGACAACTTTAAATAGTGGGTCTCAGTTGTTATCTACAATGGCAGTTGTTAAACTATATTGAAGGTTCTGTAGGCGGTATGACCCTTAACCAGTTGACTACCGCATATTTTTATCATGCATAGAAACAATAATGAAAGTATGTTCTAAAAATGGAGAAAGATCAACAAAGGCATTTAAAATAAGGTTGAAACAAATTGAATAAATTAAAAGAATAATGAACAGATATGTATATGTACTGATTATATTTACGAAGAGACAATCAATGGACAGATCAATGATTTATATCTTCCTTCATATACTTTCTTGTTTACAGGAAAACATCGTTAAAAATTAACTTCCTTGAGAGTTTTTAAAGATTTTCTCAAAAGTGTGTGAAGTCTACTAATCAGCATTTAGTGGTAAAGGTGGTAGAGCCGTTAGAGCTTGCCCGGGGCGGCACCACCACCACTCTCGTAACCCGCCGTAAAGCAACATGGTCTTCATGTATTGTGTTTCGGTTGGGGAGGTGTGGCTGCCGGATATACATTATTGGAGGCGACCATCTTAGTTTCTTACTCTTTCATAATAATAAAAATAAGTTAAAAAACAGAATTCGTCAGAATATTACATTCTGTACGAAGAATATTCCTATTTGCGTTAATGATATCTAAATAGGAATATTCTCGATAAATATGAAACAAACTATGTTTTTTTATATGGCTAGTATAAAGTAAATATTAGTTGCGATACGTCGAATTCGTTATTCTCAAAAATGCTGTATCGAACGCCGTTACCATTTTTTAATCAAAATTCTGCAAAAATGCTTCGGTGTTCATCGAAGATTTGATATACGATCGTCGGTTGCTAGCCGGAACTCTCGCACTAATTGGATTTTCCTGAAATTGTACGTAAAAATACATAGTGCTTGTAATTCCTTCAAATTCTATTTAGAAGGTAACACATTTTTTTGAGTCGGAAACGTGGCAGAAGGGCATCGGGCATCTGATACTAAATGGTCTCTGCAGCCCATTAACATCTACGTCCAACCTCAAATAGGACTAGTCTTCTCTGACGTCATGCGTGTATTGCTATGTAGTTGGCATATGACGTCAATGTAGTTGCGACTAGATATAAATCTTAAATAACATTGTTATAACTGATAAAGTCAACACTTCGTCTAAGTACAAAAATCCCTTATATGCTAGTCGCTTACGGGTATAAGGCTACCTCAAACAAAGTCAAAGTTCCGCCTGACATCGTGTACAGCGTTGCAATGTAGTTGGTACATTGCGTTGATGTAGTTGGGACAACTGATAAAGTTAACATTTTGTCTCAGTACAAAAAACCCTTATATGCTTACGGATATAAAGTTATTTCAAACAATAATATTACAGAGAAAGCCGGTTATGCTAACTATTGGATATGTTGGTTAGTTAAGACATATGTGCGTGTGTAAGTTAAGTAAAGCTGTGTAAATCGATTTGAATGAAGCTTTTTATCAATGCAGCCTGCCGAATGGCTTTATTGGAGAAAGGGCATGGAGAAAGACGTACCAAGTCGCGGGGAGTAGCTAGTACATTTCAATGTAATTTCTACAATAAATAAGTATTAAAATTCAGTTTTGTATTAAATTTTAAGGCAAAAATACTAGCTTCGACTATCTATATCTAAAATTGAGTTATTTATAACAGAAGCCACCAATTAGTATTCGCGTGCTATCATAAATTTCGTGAGGGAATTATTATTTCCCGTACTATATCTAGTAATAAATCACTGAAGCTTTCAAGATTCAAATTCGCATTCAATTTAAAATTCGTATAGGTTAATTAACAAGCGCTAGAACTATACTTTTCTGTATGAGAAGAGTAGCAAACGAGCATGCAAACCACTCATATTAAGTAGTCGCAGCCCATAGACATCCACGTACAATCACAAACACGACCGAAATCTTATCTGAGCTCGAACTTAGATATGTTGCTACTCCTGAGGACTAAGACGGTCGCATCGTTTCAAAGTGTAGCCAACAACCGCACCTCTGCAACCGAAACATAGTTACAAAGATTGTTTTGTAATCATTGATCAAGACACTGAAGAGCCATTTATACGTATAGCAACTTCGTTTATATATCATTGACTAACAAATCGAATGATCAATTCTGTCATCGAGTTTCCTGAATCAGTGAAAAACTAAAAAGGACGCTTATTCCGTTAACAGCGCGCAATTCAGTAGAGTATTATACTCCGGTGAATTCACTCGAATTTAAAATTTAACCCCCAGAGCTATTCAACGGGCGGTTTTTTCTCGTGAATGACTGGTAATTATCTCAATTGACTGAATAAATACGGGAAGTTATGCCGTATTCCCTGTGTGGTGTTTGCCTTGAATGGTACAAGTATCATTGCGTTTTGTCCTGTGGACGTAGGGACTGAAATACCTGGTTCATAGTCGATTTAAGTTAATCCACAATTGAAAGAAATAAAAAATAATGAGTATGATGTATGTGTTAAATGTCGGGAACTATAGTTTGACCGGGGAGGTATCATCGCCGCTTTCATAATCCGCCGTAAAGCATTACTTGTGTTTTGGTTAGAGAGGTGTGGATGCCGGTTACACTTTGAATCGAGACGACCATCCTCAGGAGTAGCAACGCTTTTTATAATTCGTTTTAAGATTTATATCATTAAAAATCTATATGTTTAATATTAAAATTAAAATCTTTTGTTTCATTGTAAGACATTTACATACATTTAATGAATGTCAAGATACAATGTAAAATCAGTACATCGGCTTTCAGCGCCTGTTAGCTAAGGTTGACCGGGAGAAAAAAGCTTGCGGAAAAAAACTGTCAGCAGACTCCATTCGGTCAAATCGATCAAATCGGAATATATAAGTTTATATTCAGCCTTTCCAAGAATAATTGTAAAAAGGACAACAACAACAAATTGGCAATTAACAAGTTGGCTCCAACAACTAAATTATGTATAATGATACTGAAAAACCTATTATCAACATAGAATAAAATAGAGTGAATAAGGACAAGTAAACAAACCAACAAACACATACAAGCAATCACACACACACGCGCACTCTCAAGCGTGCAAAACTAGTACATAACATCATTCATAACTTCTCATATACAGATACCTCAAAGGTTTTAAAAAAGTGATGTTTACCACATTCCAAAAAGGGGTGGAGACCTGATGACCTTCTGGTGTTGTAAATGCACGCGATGGTAAACATCTGCCTTTATTCAGGCCAATTTATATTCAATGTGATAATTAAGTTTTTAAAATTAAAAAAACAGGAATTCTATATACAATTTGTAATAATTTAGAGGCGGCGATACATTGGCCAGTCCTCCAGTATTGTAAATGACCGTAGGCGACGGTGACTGCTCTCCATCATTAAATTTATCTTTGTGTTAAACTAAAATATAAAAAAAATATTAAGCACATCAATTTTGTATGGCCCATCTCCTCCTGTATGATAACCGAAAGTACCGTGGGATGTATGTATCAGAAAAATACAGGACGCCCCCAGTTCCGTAAAAAAAACAATCTTGCATAACATAAAGTATCCCTTACTACAAGTCAACAACCCGACCTTACAACCACGTTTGCAAAAATAGAATCTGGTAGTAATATCTTAGTCAGTTCAGATAGGGAAGCGGTAATCACCTTCTTAATATCCGTTTAATTTCAAAATTTGTTAATAAGGCATATATTTTAGCACCCTTATTAGACCCTCGACGATTCCAAGAAGATTTTCACCTACGCAGGCACTTTATTCTGTAACCAATTAACCTAATGGCGAAAACAAATAGGGTACTTAAACAGAATTTACTGGAATAAGCATTTGAAGAATGAATTTATTATTCAAGGGAAAGGCACTGCCTGACTTATCGGACAGCGATGTCAAAAAAAGGTATTAAATAACTGACTAAACAATTTAATCAAAAAGGTACAAATTCTGTCAAACTATTATTAAAATTCGAATATTTTATTTCATTATAAGGTATTTACATACATTGAATATTAAATATAAAAATCGCTTTCCGCCATTTGCACGCTTAGATCTTTCAAACTATGCAATGGATTTTTTGCAGTTTTCATCTATAGATAGATTATAGCTGAGAAAATCCAAAAAAATGTAATGCGTCCGTGGGAAAGCAAGGTTCTATAGGTAGGTAGATAGTATATTTGAAAGTTTGTAAAAATTGATGGATGTTTACTCTTTCACGCAAGGATTATTAGATTAATCTTAATAAAAACTTTACATTAGATCTGATAGCATCGCCCTCCCAATCCGCTGAGAGCTACTCATTGTTCTGTTTAAAAGATTTGGATAACAATACACAACGATGTTAGTTATCTTAAACATTTAAGATTAAACTGCCAGTTATGTAAACAGACTCCTAATATCCTAAACGGGTGATAAGACATTCAATGCACGTTTTGCATGGTTTATAAATTTGGTAAAAAAGTATCTTTGCACTCGTTTGATGAATTTTATGAAATACTTTCTTAAAAATATTTGGTTTAAACTAATGTCAATATGGAATTTATATATGTAAATGGGAAGTCCCAGCCTCTTTGGGCGGGGGAATGCGGGCCTCGAGGTAGTCCTCTTTGCCAAGGCCTGAACTCGGGGTTACACTCCGCTTAACTGTAATAAAGCCCTCGCCAACTATTAAGTGGGGGGCTCGAGATAGTCCACATTTTTTGTGTGCAACCATCAGGAGACATGAAGTCTACGCGCTTGCTTAGACAAATTCTTAAAAAAGTTTGTTTTTTGATGCTTTCTGGTTATGCTTTGATATTCTGTTATGTACGTATAGTAAAAGTTGGTAACATTGGTTTTGTCCCGTGTGTTGGTGGTAACTTCGATATAATTCGACAGAAATGATAAAACTCAAGTTCTAAACTGGTCGATCCGTTTGAGCCTATAAGTTCTTTCATACTTTTACAGTATTCAATTTCCCGGGGGGTCGTGCAAAGTGGAATCATGTGTTAAAAATCTATTTGGACGTAAGGACATTTACAATTCTGAGATAAAGGCCGTGACCGGAGGGACGAAAGTTTTTCCATCGCTATTTTCCTTTTTGTTGTTTAAAATTAAGATGGATGTCTAATTTTCAAAAGCCTTTGAAGTATCGCAAACAAGTTCGTAAGATTAACAGAACGAGTTTGACAAAAATGGGGTTCTTAAAAAATTGCTTTAATTTCATTTTTAATTACATTTTCCATTTTGGGTTTATTGATGTTTAACAGTAAATATTGTGTTAACCTTTTAATAAAAATACAAAAAAAAAACTTATTAAGACGAGATTTATCTTGAAGTTAAAATAAGACCTACGGGCGTACACGATCGTGCTAATTTAAAAGAACGAATGTTGGAGTTGCGAGCTGGTGTAAGTTTCAAATATTCAGTTGTGTGGAGAGACTAGTAGTCAACGGTTGGAAATAAGAGTACGAGGTAACTAATATTTTCTGAATTAATAATAATTACAACTTGAATAATTACTGTGAAGATATTATTATTATTCATCTCGTGAAAAAAATACGTCTATACGTAATTACATAGCTTGCACTCGAGTATTAAGATGTTTGTTTACTAACATGGTAAAAATTATACGTGCGTACGTAAATAGGTCATTTGTATTTAAGAACTAAAATGTTTAAAAGGTGGTAGGGACGTTAGAGCTGGCCCAGGGCGGTACCACCCCAACTCTCATAACCCGCCGTACCGCCCTGGGCGAGCTGTAACGGTTCTACCACCTTTAAACATTATATTTATTATAACATGTAAATTTTACCGTATTAACATTGTAAAAACCGATAATTTGAATTGGAAAAAGACATCTAGAAAACAACGTACACTTAACATTAGGAAGACAATGCCCATTTAATACTTCCATTACATAAGGAAACATTATGTTACATAATAAAGAAGGTCTTCATACATCGCTCATGCTCTACGCACCATATGGACATCTTATTATTATCTCTGAGAGGACAAAAACTTATTACCCTAATATCATATAAAGACCCTCAGATGTACATCATAAAATGTACTGTATATTTATCCGCTCGTTTCTCTAGATTACAACTTCAATAATAATTACTAACAAATATATAATAATAATGAAGAATATATACATTAAAAAAATGTGGTAATTTACGCAATTGTATATTTTTACTATACTCCAATTTTTATCAACATCACTTAAGCCGTTCTTGAGTTATAAAGACAGACAATCAGACAAAAAAAAACAAGATTGGTGCACTTAAATGTTTACTGATAGATTAACAGACAAAAAATAAGAATGATAGACTTGCATATTTATCGCCAAAATTTGACAAAAGTAAAAATAATACCTCTGTCAAATTTGACAAGTATCGTTATACTTTCGACTCTACACTCGGCTGTTGTTTTATCACTCTTAACAGGTGGTAGAACTATACAACTGGGTAGTTATCACGGTCGTGGTCCCCATGTCCGCCTTAAACTAGTTTAATATTTGTGTTTCGAATAGAAAGGAGCAGTTGTTGATTGCTCTTAAAACCGAGATGTTCGTAAAACCATTGTTCTCAGAAGCAGCAGTACTGCAAGCACTTCAGTACTGTTTGAAGTTCATGTGGATGTCCAAGGGCTACAGTGACAACTTAGCACCTGCACTCTTTTTCACTATCCTTTTCACATAAAAAAAACCTCAGTATAGTGCATACGACTTCAAACAAGACTTTAGTCCTGTTTGAAGTTTGAACATAACACCGAGATGACCTTCTTGATCCTCAGGAGCAGCAACGCATCTACGAACGACTTTAGATAAGACTTCAGTACTGTTTCAGTACTTGTTGAGGTGGATGCCCATATGCCGCAGTGACTGAGCATCAGGCGGCCTGCATGCTTGTTCAATATCCTTCTCGCATAAAAACCACAGTGCATTACGAAATTTGATTATAATAAGAAAGGCTATTATGAACTTTCGATTCCCACATGGGAGTATCCATTTCGCGTTTTATCATATAATTTTGTGGATAAGTCGCTTGTAGCGAGGATTCGGGACGTCAAACCTCGTGATGTTTTCCATTAAAGCGTTGACGTGTGTTTTGCCTATAGTGCGTTGGGGCCTCGTAGCAAATGGTGCAAGTTATAAGCGAATATCTTACAAGGTGAAAGTTTGAAAGGTGGGAGAACTATAGTTTGACCGGAGTACCACCACCGCCCTCATAATCCGCCGTAAAGCATTACTTGTGTTTCGGTTGGAGAGGTACGGTTACCGACGAGGCGACCATCTTAATCGTCGGGAGTAGCAACATATCTACGTTCGAGCTCTGATAGAATTTTAGTAGTGTTTGTAGTTGTAAGTGGATGTCTATGGGCTGAAACTACTTAACATCAGGTGGTTTGCATGCTCGTTTGCTACTCTTCTCATATAAGTCATTCGTATAGGAATGTGTATAAGCGGCAGCCATTACTTCTCACCTGGTACCTAAGTATAAAAAATATCACATTAGCTGTTATTTTTTGTTAATACTAAGCTTTCAAGAGTTTTGAGCTCTCGACTTTGTACTCGTGGGCTCTCATTTTCGGGTTTCTCCAGATTTTTTAACAGCAGAAAGTTGTCATGTACTCACACCCGTAACTTTCAAATTTACATAACTTTTTATTTATACTGACTGAAATGAAATTAGCACTAAATGTTAAGTGAAACTGGAGTCGGTTAAGTCGTTTTTGAAATTAGCGCGCACAAACGCATAGACCAACAGAAAAACAGACAAAAATTCAAACAACTATTGGGTTGGGTTTTATAGCGTTAATAAAACCAATAATCACATTTTTTCTGATTCTATAGATCAATTACAATTTTATTGTTTGCAAAGACAGGTAGAAGGCAAAAGGTAAATTGCCCTAAAACAAATTATTATAGTATTGTATAAATCCATAACCAGCCTCGATTATGATAAAGCTGTGGGTGTTATGACAACGCACACAATGATATGCACCCAGACTCAGAACTACGAAACGATACTCTTTACATCCGGCTGAGTCCAAACCGGCTCCTAATAATAGTATCCTAGTAATCCCTACTAATATTATGAATGTTTATGTATAAAGTACTCAACCGATTATTATGAAACTTTGTACATATTAAAAAATGCAGATATGACTGTTTGTCAAAAAGATTGAAAATGTAGCAACTGCAAAGCCTTCAAATTACTATTTTATTGACTATAGACTTCAGCTGTTCTGATTTTTTGTATATTTCATGTTATTTATGATCTTTGATATTTATTTAAGGACTATCACTTGCAAGCTGTTATATCCCTTATTTCTTTGAATATGAAGCTCACTCAGCACCCCGAAATTTTCCATTTATAAACATGTGCATTGGATTTTTACAACAATGCCTTTTTTTTCGTTATTATTTAATCATAAAAAAACTTAGGGAATCATAGCTCTTTTCATGTAGTTAATTATTTTGTGGTGAATAAAAACTTAGTGGTGAAAAGTAGTTAAAAAAAAGACTGTTAGAGAATGCCGTATACTAGAGCGAAATAGCGGGAAAAATCTAGTTATTCCATAATCTCTTCCCGCTTTTGTTTTAAGTATATTCGATGCTATTTGTAAAAAAATACTTACTCTGCTGTTGTAAATTGTATTATTTTCCTGCCTTTCATGGGTTCGTATAAATACAGCTTTCATATTTCGACCGGAAATTAAGGAGAAGTATGTTATTATGTTACTGACATGAGGCACTTTACTTCCGTCAAGTGTTTTCAAGAATATTTTTCTTAACGATATTGAAACAAGAGTGTTAGTATCCATCAGTTTAATAAAAGTAAATTTTATATTTAAATTTGAATTTAGAAAACATCGTCAAATCCTTGACTTCTTTAGATGGCGAATTGTGGACAAATCTAAACGTTGGGCGCGATGCGTCTTATGTCGCGGTCGTAGATTAAATGGGTAACCGGTAGTGGTTAAAATTTAATGCGTGCTTACGTGCTTCGGAAGATATACGGAGTAATCGTTGAACTTTGTCGGAGTCGTTCATTTGCTTCAGCGCCAGTCACCGTACCTGCAGTTGCCCCATCGTATTTACCTCGGCTCCAGTCACTGCAATTGCAGTTGCCAGATCGTATCTATCACATACATAGCTCTAGAGAAATAGCTTATTCATTTTGCATCTCTGTATGTTACAGTAAATTTAATTCAGAATTATTAATCCGATTATATTTTTAAACATGCTTCTCAAAAGTATTGATGCATCTGATGATTACTATCAAGTGATACGATGTGATAATAACGATCTGTGATCGACTGACGTAATCACTTTATACTTGAGGTACCACCGCCACTCTCATAATCCACCGTAAAGCTTTACTTGTGATTTCGTCGGAGAGGTGTGGTTACCGGCTACATTTTAAAACGAGGCGACCATCTTAGTCCTCAGGAATAGCGACACATCTACGTACGAGGTCAGATAGGATTGCGGTCGTGTTTGTGGTTGTACGTAAATGTATATGGGCTGCGACTACTTAACATCACGTAGTTTGCATGCTCGTTTGATACTCTTCTCACATAAAAAAAACTCAATTTTAAACATTTTTTAAACGTTTTCCTGTTACTTTTTTCACTTTTAGTTAAATTTGTACTCTCTTTCATAAACATACTATAGAAACAAACAAAAGAACGTTGGGAAAACTCGAGAAAATTACATGGAAAAGAAAGAAAAGTGCGGATGAGAAATTACTCAGTTAATATTTCGTACTCGCGTGTTTTTATCGCGTTTGTGTAAACGAAACGAAACTATTTAAAGTTAGATTGAGTTCGACCAACTGCGAACAAGTGTTCAGTAGGGTTATTGTGTTACTGATGTTATATGTATTAATCTATTTTTCTCGAACAAAGTATACAACGTATCTCTAAATATTATAAAACTATATGTTTTAAAGGTGGTAGTGCCGTTGAAGCTCGCCTGGGGCGGCACCACCGCCACCCTCATAACCCACCATAAAGCAACATGTTCTTCATGTATTGTGTTTTGGTTGGGAAGGTGTGGTTGCCGGATAGACATTAATGGAGGCGACCATCTTAGTCCATGAGTAGGAACGCATCCGCGTCCATCCTTAAATAGAACTTCTGTTCTATTTGAGATTGGACGTGGCTGTCCATGGACTGCAATGTGACCATTTAACATCAGGCCCGTTTCTTACTCTTTCATAATAAAAAAAAGTCCCCCGTCGCATCTGTCTTCTATTCGCGATAAAGTCAAAAAGTACTGGCGGATTTTCATATAGCTTTCAACAACAGGTAGAGTGATTCCTGGGGAAGGTTTTGATGCGTAAGAATGTAAGTTTTTTTTGTAAATTGGGCGAGAAAAAATTGTTAAATTCAATTAGTAATTCAGTCGTCGTTCCAAATAGATGTTTCTGATTTTTTTGTTTTTTCCGCAACTAGGTAATGACTGGATGCATATAAATAACAAAAATAACGTAAGTAAATATGAACTCTATTACCTGAGCTAAGCTGGGTCGGGTCGCTAGTAACATATAAAGTATACTTTGTGGCAGGGCGTCTAACTAGTTCTAATACCCGGACATAATTATGTGTTGATTGGGTAGCCGCAGTAAACTGAACCTGTCATCAAAGATACACCAAGTACTCAAAGAAAAGGCAGACGGGACTTCCGATGGAAATCAGTCACCATCCATATTGAAATCTGCAGCACGAAAGAAGAGTTTGAAGATTGAAGGAGAGTTACTTTTCCATGTTTTCTGAAGACGCCTATGGTTATAGTTATAGCGTTCATGGAACACCTCAGGAGGAGACTAGTTCCGCCTCTTGCATGTGGAAAAATAAATGCGCAAACCGGATTGTGGAAGACCATCAAGAGTCGAGTCTTCAACCTCAATCTTCGGCAAGTGGTACAGTGGAGAAAGGATGGCGTAGGCACCAGGTCAAACAGTTTCTCAAAACACTTACCGGTAGTAAACATAGAGCCGGTTAAATACGCAGAGGAAACTTGAGTAAACTTGAGCAAATGTAATCATTATTAAATAAATAAATCCAATATTATTACTACATGTCGCATAATTCGAAGGAATTTCCTCTTTATGAAAAAAGGCTTTTGTATTTTATAATGTTATTTTGTAATTAACTTGCTACTGGATCATTAATTAAAAAATAAATCCAATATTAATACCCCATTTTGCTTCTTTCAGGAGAATTTCCCTTCTAATTAAATGCTTTTTATAATTAAAAAACGTAATTTTGTAATTTAATTGCTATTGAGTCACCAATTTATAAAAAAATCCAATATTATTATTTCATCTCACTTCATCCGAAACAATTTTCCTCCTAATAAAACATATAAAAATTTGAAAACGTAATTTTTTAATTTACTTGTACCAATAAATAAATTAATCCGATATTTTTACGTCATATCCATACTTGGGAACCATTTTCAGGCAATAAATTAAGGTTTTTGAAATAACTCTTTACATTTGCGAATATGGTATCATCGAAGGATTATTAAATCCAATAAAATAAATGGTATGTATTTTTAATCTCTTCATTTTTCCTATCTTCATAGTGTATGCTTTGAAATATATACCATTACACATTGTGGTGTCGGATTGTTGCAAAGTAATTTTTAACAATAACTTAATAGTATGGATTTCCGCAAAGTAACGCCTGATACTATTAACTACTATAAATAAAAGCTAGCAAAAAACAAAGTTGATAATCCGATTGTAAGGGTGCATACATAGTCTAGCCAGCTAGGTTAATGCATAATCTTATAAGGCTTCGTATTAAGTCCAGGTCGATAATACTGCTTGCTTTCCGCATTCCAAGTGACAATCCGCGTCACGTAACTATATTCGTCTGATACGCAAAGGGTTCCAGGTTCCATTTCCTATCTAGCTTACATTTGAATGATTTTTTTTATGTGAGAAGAGTAGCAAAAGAGCATGGAAAGTTAAGTAGTCGTAGCCCATAAGCATTCACGTACAACCAAACATGACCGAAATACTATCTGAGCTCGACCGTACATGCGTTGCTACTAAAATTTAAATAAATTTATTTCTACGTAATAATTAGAATTTTTATGTAATGAAAAAAAAATAAGTAATTATTTTAAATTTTTTTAGAATAAACGTTTAAAAAAATAGTTCAACGGGTGCAATGTCGGACAAACGGATAAGCAGATTACATTTTTTTAAAATAAACGTTTAAAAAAATAGTTCAACGGGTGCAATGTCGGACAAACGGATAAGCAGACAAGTGGAAAAGCGTACAATCTAACAAGCGAACAAGCGGGCATGCAAACATGCGGACAAGCGGACGGGTGAGTACCTACATAACATTATGTCACTTGACTCCGGCTCATATATGTAGAAACCACCTTAGCCCTTCGGAGTAGGAGCACATCTTTGATCGATTTTAGCCTCTTGTTTACATGCATGCATCGGTGGAGGTTACCACTGACCAATACGTGGACTGCATGATCATTTGCTACTTCAAATTAAGTCGATACACAACTCAAGATATCAAAATCAAAATATTTTTATTCAAGGTAGATTCTTTAGAGAACTCTTTTTGAACGTCAATAAACTATCACCGACTCGTAAGGTATTTCGTTTTAGAGAAGAGGCGACGGAAGAAACTCTAGATAGAGTCATTTTCATATCCAAAAGCCAAAACGCGTTGCATCAACCACAGTACGTAAGCACCGTTATAATATGTTCGGTCCATTACGTCGTAGATGTGAGGTATTCAACACAACGACGTGGTGTTCGAATGTGCTCGAGATAGCGCGCGCCATTTCTCCCTTTCATGAACAACGCATGTGCGTAAATGCGGTATTATAGAGATTTTTACATATTCTACTAGATATATATTTTATTTGTTGATTTTTTTGCAAACCGTACATAATGGAATGGTTGCATTTGTATATAAGAAGTAGGATGATTGTTATTTTTATTATACTAGCTTCTACATGCGACTTCTTTTATGTTAAAAAAAAGTACGGCGGTATCGTTATTCTTATCTGTCCGCTATAGTTCATATTGACCATAGAATATGCATTAGCTTACTAAGCATAACGATTTTTCCCTTCCATGAACAATCCAAGAGCGTAATTGCTGTATTGTATTGTATTACATTTTTTACGGCGATACATTTACAATGCACACATAGATAGACGGATGGACGGACAAACAGACAGACAAACACGACAGACAGGCAAACCGATGAACAGAAGAACATGCGAACAAACGAACAGACAAACCAACGAACAAACGTCTGTTCGTCTGTTCGTTGGTCATCAAACAAACAGAAAGACAGACCAACAGACGAACAGACAAACAGACGAACAGACGAACAGACGAATAGACGAACTGACAAACAGACGATCAGACAAACAGACAAACAGACAAACAGACGAACAGACGAACAGACGATCAGACAAACAGACAAACAGACATACAGGTGGATAAACGAGTAGTTGGAAAGGGGAATTATGGACGGACATGTCTAACAGGTTTATTTTTAACCATTTGGTTACAAAATCCAATGAAAGTGGAAATTGCAATCCAAACCTATAATTAGGAAACATGTAACAAACTTTTGCGCTCACGTCACCCAGTTCCGAATGAAAGAGACGTTGCAGACTATGCAAACACCTATGCCCGTGATGAAAGTAAGCGATTCGATGCAACGTGGAAAGACCCTGGAGGCGACCGCTGCCGCCGGTCTAGCATCCCCCGACACTCGCACGCGACACCCCGACACTCCATTGTGTACTTTACGCCACCGCCGTAAGACACTGTCGCAGCTCTACGCGGGCTGGAACTCGCGTTACGTTTCAAGCTCTATGCAAATTCATAGGCTTACAGGAATAGACAGGCAACTCGATTTCCCTCTGAATAGCAATTTCTGTGGTAATATCAATCGCATAACATAAGCGGCGCCCGACCCTTTTCATATCTTTATTGCTATCTGTCACATTCCAATGGAACGGAGATATTGTGGAAATGATACACGATATACCATGATACTGCCAACGCCTTGCTTTTATTCCTACGTCTTAATACAACTCAACTTATTATTTCATACTAGGTTTAATCTACGGCTTTGCTCGCGACATGAAAGCCTACACGCCTACTTTAAACTACGAGTATACCAATACTTGATTAATAATATTGCTTAAAAGGAGATTATTTTAACTATTTTTTTTAGTCATTGCTTAGTTAAAAAATAAAATAGTCCATTAGTAAAATATACATACTAATAAACATGATGAGAGAGAAAGGAACGTAATTACAATTTATTTATGATAATATTTTTAATATATATTTGATTACAAATCTTACACGCAATACTTTCAAAGCAATTAAATAAATTTAATTATTTATAAATAAATTATAAATAATTAAAG
>DWON01004199.1:0-16645 GCA_018251015.1 Phocides pigmalion okeechobee | reverse complement strand
GGCGCTCAAAGCCGGTGTACTGATTTTACATTGTACCCTTGACGTTCATTAAGTGTATGTTACATTACAATGAAATAAAATATTTGAATTTGAATTTGAATTTGCTCGGACAATACAATTTCTTTAAAAAACTGTATTCTTATCTTATAAAGCTTTATTTCTTTCTCCATAATCTAGTCTAGATGTATTGTTTCTACAATGCAGATGTTACTAAGTTGTCTGTTCACAAACCGCTTTTTACGATTTGACTCACGTATGAAACAGAGATCGGGCAAGGCAATGTGACAGTGAAGAATACTCCGACTTCTTTTTGTCCTTTTGTACATCACGACTTGATTACGACACGATTAGTCGTAGACGTGAATTTTGCAACAAATTTAATTGAATTTAAATAAGATTCTTGTTCTTCATGAACTTGGTTACAGATGTCCATGGCCGGCAGTGACTACTTACCATCAGGTGGACTACATGTTCGTCTGTTACTTCTATTTAAATAATGATTCTGTAATTAATAAGTCTGTTTTTAAATAATGAATGGATAAGCAACAGCGGTTACATATTAGGCACTATCCTGTGACTTAATTCACTTTTGGTTCAACACACGAACGTAAGAACTACTTTTACCCCAATTTATTTGAGTACTTTAGCCGTGACCAGGAACAATGCAACTGATTCGAAATATCGACAATTTAAAAGTATTAATTTTAAGTATCCGTTATATAGCAAAATGTGTAAAATTCACGATGATATTACTTTAAAATCGTATATTGTATTACAAATAAAAATGCATTATTAAACCTGCTATTCTTGATTAACCTTTAAAAATGGTTAAGAGTTAAACTTATCAAATGCAATTGTGGTTGCTGTAATTATCCGTGAAAAATAGTTAAGTTAAAATCAGCACAGTAATTGTCGTTATCGTTGACAACGAAGAACTTTTTAGCATTCTTCAGTTTATTCTAGGAATCACTCAAGGGACATTATTTTTTGGTATCGTTGCCTCGCAGAAAGATTTATGGACACAGAAGAGGCTTTTGAAAATAATATATTTGTTTTTGGAATAACATTATGAAGCGTAATGTGCGCAGATGCTGCTCGGTTTCTTGATATTAACTGTTTTGGCGTAATCTTATGTGTTATTTCAACTGACGTATATTTTAGTGCAATTTGTGTCCTTTATAGACATAAAATGCACTAAAATATCCTATACGATAGATAATTTTAAAGGTGGGAGAAGTTCGACCGAGGAGACACCACCGCCGCTGTCAAGCATTAGTGTTTCGGTTGGAGAGGTGCGGTTGCCGGCTACAATTTGAAGCGAGACAACCATCTTAGCCCTCAGGATTAGAAAAGTTCGAGTTAATATAGGATTTAGGTCGTGGTTGTGGTTGTACGTGGATATCTATGGGTTGCGAATTCTTAACAGCAGGTGGTTTGCATGCTCACTTGCTGCTCTTCTCATATAAAAAAAACATAATTTCTTGAGGAGCTTTTGTTTGAGGCGGGATTTACCACTTTCGCTCTCATTAACATAATTAGGTTAGGTTAGAAAATGATATGTTAACCTTCGCTTTTACAGTAAATAATTACAATATTGAAAATTTTAAAACTAAATTTTAAAACTAATTATAATAAAAACCGAACCTAAGCAAAGGGAGTCCGTGCCCATGCAGCATGATTCTAAGAACACTAGCGGCAGTTGCGTTGAGAGTAGCAATCGCAGTTCTCTGCGCGAGATATGAACTAGACCTCTCGTCACTTGCGCCTTCGATCAAACGTGGGACTAATTTTTAGAAAAAAATTGTCACTCGGACCCCACGAACCAAAGGTTTTAAAGCCAAGCGGAACAATTACGTAATCACTTTTTAGTTGAACAGCAAATTATATTTAACTTAATAACTTAAGTATTTGACTTCAGAATAACGTTTGCGTGGACTTTGAACTCGGAGTATAAACGGTGGAAATAAAACAGGGAGGAAAAATGTAGGAGACAGAATAATGATACGACATGACTTTACTAACTAATCCAGCTCCACTTGCCCCATTAGTTTAAGTTATTATTTGTAAATTACTTTTTAAAGATGAAAAATATGTGTTTTGGAGTTTTTTCGCCGACTCTTCTCCAAAACAAAACACCTTGCGAGTCGGTGATAGTTTATTGACGTTCAAAAAGAGTTCTGTAAAAATTTACTTTGAATAAAAATATTTTGATTTTGATTTTAATTTATACATTTATATATTTACTATGTAACAGGTACTTATGAATAACATTTTTCTTATTATCAGTATTTGTAACCAGTTGCATGATTTATAGGAATAAATATCGGCAATTGGAAAAGCGTTAAGTGTAAGTACCCGTTACATAGCAATTTTAATTGAGGCTAATAAGACAGAACCCGTTACGTCGTAAAATTAATTGATAATACTAAGAAAACTGCCTAAATATGTAATTAGAGCTAGAATTTAGAAAATACAATGGAATAAATAATATTAAATAGTAAAACTCAAGTAAAGGAGAAAATAATATTAATTTCGAATGGGAAAATCTTAAAGCGATAAAATTGGAATTGAGGCTTCCATTCTGCCCAAAGTTATTTTGTAATTGAAATATCTTCGCGACGAAAAATCTCAATGGAAATTCAAGTTTAATTTTATTTGTTCTAGTTGATTTTGATATGATTTTTTACGTTGCTGAGATAATAATTATTTTAGTTATTGAAATTCGTAAAAATATTGTAGTTATATGATTTTAAACTAATATTATCGCGGATTTTATACATTATGTTATATAACGGGTACTGACGATTAACGCTTTTTAATGGCCGATATTTCGAAACAGTTGCATGGCTCGTAGTCACGGTGAAACCACGGTGCTTCGAAATATCGGCCATTAAAAAGCGTTAATCGTGAGTACCCGGTATATAACATAAAATATTGTAGTTTTAGATAATATAATTGTGATTTTAAAGATGTTTCAAAATTGAGGAAATCGGTACTGGTTAATTATTAAAAAATAACACTTAATAATAAAAATATTTGAACTCTTTTTGTATGGAACCATATATACGTGTATATTACTTTTTAATTATTATCTCTGACTATAATTTTATTTAGGTATTTCAGATAATTATTTACAATTCAATATGTTGCCAGTGTTGACATACAGAGTCGAGACGTGGTCCTATACGCTAGGGCCTATCCGGAAGCTCCAAGTCGCTCAGCGTGTTATGGAGAAAGCTATGCTCGGTTTCGCTACGTAATAAAGTAAAACGAGATCCTTAGACCAACAAATTTAACGACATAACTCTCAAAATTTGCAGGCTGAAGTGGCACTGATGGATGAATTATTTACAATCCTCAATATATGTAAATAATATTGAGTGTAAAATGAAAATATTTTAATACTAAATGGATTATTTTTCTCTCACACATGGTTTCCTTCTAACACAATTCACGTAAACTGTGTATTGTACAAATGATTACGTCATAACCCAACATAAAATAATAAAATCTAACACAGCTCCTTGCAAAACATAATTTCGGTCCATTAAATTCAGTATTTCCCGTTTATACATTTGAAAATTAGAAAAAGTTCGAACGTGCCCTTAATTCCGTCGTCCGAAGTTCGAACAAATAACTTTTAAAGGCAACATTGAGAAGGTCAGAGCGCCCAAAGGGCATGCAAAAGGGTCATAAACTTTTCCATTTAACTTCCGTTGTCACATCCTGATTACCAACGTTCTATGTATATAGTATATGTACATATAACGTTATGTCCCAGCCAGCGGTACATACGAGGCAAGCATGAATGACTGATCGAATCGATAACAAGGGAGAAATCGATTTTTTTACTATACGGTTCCCACCTCGCAATAGTCGTACCTCAGATTAAACCCATAAGTGGTCGCTACTATACAATGGTAAATAGTAATCATTAAACTACCTCAGCAGTACAATCGTAAGGAAAGCATGAATAATGAATCTAATTGAAAAATGGACATCTTGAAATCGAAATCTTGTCACTATACGGTTCCCATCTGGCAATAATCGTAGCCCGGATTATCGTCATTGGTGGTGGTGGATACACGAGGGGATACCAATCCTACATTGTACGACTAAAGCAAAGCAAAGAGAGAACGATATGATAACGAGTATGCTTGCCTACGAAAATCTGAGAAAAGGATGGAAAAGTTAACAAAAGTTTTAACAGTGAAATGAGACATTTTGGTAATTATTTCCTTTACGTTATTTTGATTGGTGTTTACGTGTACTAAGACATGAAAACCAATGGTTTATGTAAATAACACATAGTGTAAAGTTCAATCCGTAAAGATACAGTATAGATTTGCAGGTGGGAGAACTATAGTTCGAACAGGGAGGTACCACCGCCGCCCTCATTATCCGGGTTTCGGTTGGAGAGGTGGGGTTACCAGCTACACTTTGAAGCGAGGCGAGACTTAGCCATTAGGAGTGGGAACGTATCTACATTCGAACTCAGATAGGTTTTCGTATTTGTGCTTGTACGTGGATGTCTATGGGCTACGACTGCTTACCATCAGATGGTTTGCATGCTTGTTTGCTACTCTTCTCCCATAAAAAAAGCTATAAGTATAATCAGTTATTGACAGAGGCACAAATTATTAATTGCTTATAAAATAAAATATAAATTATAAATTATTAATTAATTAAATTAATTGCTATTTCTTCTTTGTTTAATTTATAAAATGTTTAACGTTTTTTCTTATTTCTCCTTTTGTTTGTTAGACAACTAGTATGAGTGGTGAGAAACCATTCTTTGTGTTTGTGAATAAATAACTAGAGAAATAAATACATGAATAAATAAATTTGTCATTCTTGAAGGAAAATAACAATTTATTATAACAAATTACTTTCCTGGTTAAGTGATTGTAAGATCATTTATCATGACCTACAGTGTTGCGATTCCATTAGGGAATACCATTTGTTTGAGATCGATTGTCCCTTATCTCATACAATGTGACCATTCGTCACGTCTGCTTATAGAGGGTAGTAATGGATGGTCTTTTAAACCCATTTTGGGTTACATAAAGTCTTTATGTATTGATTTTGTTATAATTTTGACTTTAATATAACAAAGTCGAATTTTTATGTTAAATGTCTATTGGCGTATCTTGGAAGTAGTGCCTTGGAAGTAAATTCTAGTCGCATGGAGTGATGGCAAAAGGCACGACGCTCTATTTTGCCGTCATGTCCTCAATACCACAGTTCTCTATACTTAATTTTGTGAGTAGTTAAGTATGTTGTATAGATTGTTATATTGAGAATAGTAAGAATTTATTATTATTAACCAAAGTTTTTGTTTAAAATTGTTGTATCATTTTTTATGTTTATTTTATGTTTATTAAGTTAACAAACTTCAATTATTCTATAATAAAAAATAACCTTATTTAATAAAAGTATATTTAATGTTATTATTAGTTATAATGAAAACATTAAAAATAATTATAATAAAAGCCTAACCTAAAAATCCAAAGGAAAATCGATCATCGAATCATGCCAACAACGTTAGCCGCATTTCCGCATAGAATAGCGATTGACATTCTCTTCGCGAGACATATCTAGAGGCTAAAAGACAATTAAAAATGACAGTATATTTTATGATCAGGAAAATAACAAATATTATTTCACCCTCACACTTATTTAAAGGCAATTTCGTCACACACTTATAACGAATTCACAAAAGAATTCCTTCGCAAGAGACCCAGTAAAAGAAAAAGGCACCTAATTTTGTATTCATTCCGCAAATTCTCTGTATGGGCGAGTGAGGAATTGTTATCCAACTAAATTAACGCTAAATTATACAAGCATTTTATTCATTACAAATTAATTTTCTGTTTTCATCCTTGGATTCAATTTAAAACTCGTTTTTGTATAAAAATTGATAAGATCAGTTTTTATTAGAAAAGTAGTAACCATGCATATAGGCCTTCTGATGTTTAAAAGTCTGAATGTGGTAGAGCAGTTAGAGCTCGCCCGGGGCGGTGCCACCGTCACCCTCATAATCCGCCGTAAAGCAACATGTTCTTCATGTATTATGTTTCGGTCGGGGAGGTGTGGTTACCGGCTACACATTATTCGAGGCGACCATCTTAGTCAAGAGTAGAAACGCATCCGCGTCCATTCTTAAATAGAACTTCTATTCTATTTGAGATTGGACGTGGTTGTCAATGGGCTGCACTGACCACCAGGTGGCCTGCATACCCGTTTCTTACTCTTTCGCTATAAAAAAAAAGTCGCTGAAGCCCATGGACATCCACATCTTACCTCAAGTAGAACTAAAATCTTAGCTAACTAAAATAAGTAGGACTGAAGTCTTGACTAAACTAAGACAAAGAGTCAATTCTTAACTAAATTAATTCAAGGTCTAAAATGGATGCTTTGCTACTCCTGGGAACTAATGATCGCTCCGCTTTGAGGTTGCCAGCAACCGCATCTACCCAACCGAAACACAAGTATTGTTTTACGGCGGATTATGAAGGCGGTATTGGTATCTCTGTTCGATCTCATTTAAAAAAAATGTCTTATCTGTTCATTAAATAATTTTATAATCTGTCTATACATATTTTTGTTCAATATTAACAAAGATTCTGGCCAATTTTTTGTCTTTATTGTTTTATGACTGACTTACTCCAAACAGTCTATATTTTTTATCTCTTTGTATATCGGTTCATATATCGTTGTTCAAGATCGACTTGACCGGTCTTAATGGAAAATGGTATGTAGTAAGAATTTAGTTGCAAAAGATAGAGTTAAACACAGATTATAAAGACCATTTACAATACTTCCGCATGTTACAAAAATAAACTACCCCTCTTACAAAAATTACTAGGCATACTAGACATATGGGCTCAAAACCGTATGAAATTTCAGTTTGAACGTTAGCTATTTGTAATTTTTCATTTACGCTCTTGGTAATTAATAACATAATATTTTTATTGGTTTTTGGAAGTTCTATCCCTTAAAAGGTAAAAATGGGGTTAAAATAATGTCTGAAAGCGGATAAAATAGACGAGTAAAATTTGTTTGATTATTATTATTTTTATTCTTTTCATTGATATTCTTCAAATATACATACATCAATTTACTTCAATATAGTAAAAATGAATTGCATAATCAATTCGAATGTAGTCTAATATACTTGTGCGAGCGAATCAGCGGCTAATATACAGTCACATAATTTATTTTTATGCGAGAAGAGTAGCAAGCGAGCTTGCAATCCACTTGATATTAAGTCCTATCTGAGCTCGAACATAAATACGTTGCTACTTCTGAGGATGGTCATCTCGCTTCAAAGTGTAGCTGGCAAACGCACCTCTTTAACCGAAGCACAAGCAATGCTTTACGGCGGATTATGAGGGCAGCAGCGGTACCTCTCACCTTTGGACCACCTTAAACTTCCAGTGGTATAATTCAACCACCGATAAAATATTCCATCCAAATACATGTTATTCGCAAAAAATGTATTTGCGACAAAGAAAGCGTGTAAATCAAGGTAACGAAGTCATCTGTTATCACCCACTTGGGTATTTTTCTTAGCTATCAACACTGTTTATCATTCCTGTTTGCGATATTATTCTCATGTATTCTAAGGTCCCAAGAGCTTGTACATCCTTACTATTCTTATACGTGGAAAATTACCGTTTGTTTTTTGTTTTTGTGTACTTTTTACTATGTAACGGGTACGATTTTAATTGCACATTTCTAGTTAATAGCGAGTACCCGTTACATATGAAATTGTTTAAATTACGTGGTGATATTCGTTTAAAATAATTTGTTTTGTATAACGCGAAAACAACAAATTTAATTTAGCTCAAATAATGCGCATAAAGATCTCATAACTCACATCCAATTAATTATAATATGTACCTATATATATGTATACATGTATTATCTTGGAACTGAGCAATACCCAAAGATAATTATAGTTGAAACAATCGCCTTGCAGGCTATATTTTCGGGATATAACGGGTGCTCACGATAAACGCTTTTTAATTACCGATAATTAGAACAATTACATGCCTTATGATCATGGCTAAACATTTTAGACGTAGGCATGACTGTAACTGGTTTGAATTATAGTTTAAAAAGCGTTAATCGTGAGCACCCGTTAAATAGTAAGATGTACAATGATTATTACTAACAAAAACGATTCCTATTAAACGTGGTAAAAGTCGCGGGCTACAACAACTCCTATAAAGAAACTTTTTACTGAAAAATACTTCTCGAGTTGACATTTTAAAAATAACCCGTCATGTAACAGTTGTTACATGATAAATGAGCCGTGTCAATGCACCGATCGGCCCCGCGCTGATACGAATGAGAAATGACTAGCCGGTTGATATATAGCCGGGAATAGCCTCGGTTTTGTTGGGTTTATACAAGAAACGACATATTATATTTTGTACCTTTTATACGTTAATCTGCTGCTTGGCAAGTAAAATTTAAACTTACGTACTTGTTATGAACGGTATTGTTACGTTAAATGTTAGTTCGCGACGTTAAAATGTAAATACGTTGTTAAAAATAATATACTATATATATTAAAATATATTTTAAAGATGGTAGAGCCGTGAGAGCTCGCCCGGGGTGGCACCCCCGCCACCCTAATACCCCGCCGTAATACAATATGTTCTTCATGTAATGTGTTTCGATTGGGGAGGTGTGGTTGCTGGATACACATTATTGGAGCCAACCGTCTTAGTCCTCAAGAGTAGGACCGCATCCGGGTCCATCCTTAAATAGAACTTCTGTTCTATTTGAGATTGGACGTGGTTACTACCACGTGGTGACCACTTAACATCAGGTGGCCTGCATGCCCGTTTCTTACTCTTACGTAATAAAAAAAATCTAATATTCAAGGGACCTTGGCTGATATCTATGCAAATAAAATTAATTAATTAGTCTAAAATAAATCGTTACAAATAATAAATTAAAACCGATTACTATTTGAAAATTGAAAATATATGAAAAAAATATCTTTAGGGTCCTTTAAAAAATAGTTGTAAATTTTTTTGTACTAATTTCTTTGTTTCTATGCGATAATCTCAGAAACGGTTTTCTCTAATATATTGTGAGCTTGAGGTGATTTAGTATACGTTTAATTTCAGTCGGTCCATAAATAAAAAGGTCAATAAAAAATCATGGTAGAGGAGAACATGAAAACTTTTGCTGTTAGAAATCAGACCAGAAAAGTGAAGCCCACTTGAACGGAGTCGCGAACTGGGCTCGAACGTATATACGTTGCTACTTCTGAGGACTAAGATGGTCGCCTCGCTTCAAAGTGTAGTCGGCAATCGCACCTCTCCAATCGAAACACAAGTAATGCTTTACGGCGGATTATGAGGGGGGCGGGTGTATATCCCCGATCAAACTCTAAGTTCTCCCACCTTGAACTATAAATTATATAAAATTCTCTCACCTTGAGTAATAGTATAGTCAATTCATAGGAACTGGCCACTACCAGCTATGAATATCTGTAACCAACACCATATAGAGAACCTTCATATACAGCACTTATTTAATATTCGAACATGCAATTTTGACGTAACATGACAGCATAGTTTTAATAACCTGTCATGTGTAACATGATAAACAAGTTTCAATGCAGCTATCAGTACAACGTGGACATGTATGAGAAATAACATGTCCAGATCGACGTGTTGTTTACACGTATAATAGCTTTATCGTTTGTAACGAGTAATTGTATTACATAAAAGTAATGTTGTTCACATGAAATGTTATAACAAAACCAAAAATCCTTTTTGGTGCTGATAAAATTAATGTTTTGTACGCGTCAGGTATCTACGAGAGTTCTGATAGGATTTCAGTCTTCTTTGAGGTTGCATTTAGAAGTCAGCGAGCTGCAGCGACTACGAATATCAGGCCTAATATTTGGTCTGCATGTACGTTGCTACTCTTTTTATACAAAGTCTGTTATTTTCTATATTTCTTATAGCTGTTAAATACTATCTGTAATTTATTAACTTATTCGGAAGAAACTAAATAAAAGAAATACTTGTCGTTTGGTTAAATAAAAGCATTTTTTTTATATAATTTTTCAATGCTAAAAATATATTTTAAAAATTGATATTTACAAAAATTGTATCACTTTGTGGATTTATAAAGTTTCGCAATGTTAGGTGCGGATGAAATTTGGATGGGGGGCAGCTGGTGATAAATTGTATGCGCATCTGTTTTCGGGAAGAAATATTACTCAGGTTTTGATAGTAAGATGATTGAAAGATGGCGGTCTGTAAATGTTGCCAAAGCTGTGATTTGAAGACCTGTGATTAAGTTGACCACTATCCTTATCCGTCAATAATAAATAATACAATAAAATAATAACAATACACGCTGGAGTGGTATAGTGGCATTATCCTTCTCAGGATCCGTAAGTCACAAATCTCAAAGAGTAAGACAAACGTTATATACGATATTTTCTGTTCAAAATTAAAAAAAATCAAATTCAATTTTCAATATATTTTATTTCATTGTACGGTATTTACATACAATTAATAAACATCAAGGGTACAATGTAAAATCGGTACATAGGCTTTGAGCGCCCTGTTGGCTAAGGTTGACCAGGAGAAAAAGCCGGCGGAAAAATCATTAGTAAAAAATAATAATATATTTTCTCTTTATTAGTAAAGGGCAATAATATCTTCAAACTACATACATAGCCAAGGGTGCGTTTAAGCCTTAACCCTAAATTAATGGATTATAATTGAAGCAAGAGCGTCAGTTGGGCCCTAGAATCAGGGGCGAAGACGGAATTCATTATACAATGCAAGCCCTGAGGCTAGAAATGGGCAATTTATCTTCACTGAGCTCAAACTTTACGTATAAACGTAATAACCCGCGTAAATCGTCGGTTTTATTACAATGCCGGCGAAATTATGATATCGTTAAAATGTATAAAAATGTTATATTTCTTGTAAGCTACAAGGTTTTTGATGTAAGGCTAATAGCTTGGTTTTTGCGAGGAATTCGGTATAAAACATTGTACTAATTATAACATTAATTATGATGACTGTGGAATCACTCATTTTATAATTAAAACTCTTCTTATTACTTAGATATATACGAACGTACATACGAACTTAACAAATGGTTTGATCGAGGGGGTATCAAGGGGACTTTATAATCCGCTGTGAAGTAATTCATGTATCTCGGTTGGTGAAACATGCCGGCTTCAGTTACCCAGTTCTTTTGAGCAGTATCTATGCATGACATCAGATAGGACTTAAGACTGGACTTAGATATGCGAGGGCTTCAGAAACGATTTAACATTAAGTGGCCTGCACGCTCGTTTGCTACTCCTGAAGACTAAGATTGTCGCCTCGTACCGACAATCAACCAAATATTTACTGTGAACAGAATTCTTTCCAGTAATTTTACTGAGGTTTTTCGACTAAATGTCCAAATAGACGAAGGTAATTGCAGACTGGGGATCCTTTTTGAAATTAAAAAATAACATTTAGATTCCTTCGAGCCAGTAAATTTGAGGAGCCGACAGAGTTCATGGCAAATCATTTTTATTTCCTTTGTATTTTTATCAAGTTATTTTTTCCGTTTCTTATTTTGATAGGACATTGTTCTATTTATACGTTAAAAATTGTGGGACAAGAATTTGTTGAATTATTTTAGATTTGGTCGGAGTCTGAAAATTCCTAGCTACGTTAGATTTTATTTATCCTAATACTCTATGATTTTAGACTAATATCATCACGGTATATACACATTTTATTATATAAAGGGTACTCGCGACTACGGCAATTAAAAAGCGTTAATCGTGAGAACCCGTTATATAATAAAGTTTATCCTAATACTGACCGCGCTCTATATTAGTTACGCAAAAATAAGCTCAGGCACGCACATATCTCTTTCAAAAATAATGTGTTTATTCAAAATATTTTTTATTTATATCAATACTAGATTTTACCCGCAGCTTCGCTCGCATTGAAGCCCTTAAATAAATATCAAAAATCATTGCAGCGAGTAATAACATAAACAATAAACTGGTACCTAACCTCAAAAGTTGAAATAGTTTTAGTATTGGTTATAAGTAACAGAACCATGTAACATGAAATAAACAAAAATTCAAAACAGCTGAACCTATTTATTTCCCAGGAAAACTTAAAGCTAATGTAATACAATAGTACATAAAACTATGTTCAGATTTAACGCCAATTAAAAGTGTTCACAGATAGGTATATGAACATAACAATTTGAAAGTTTAATAGACGGTAGACCATGTAAATTATGTAAAGATATCAAGGTCCCAGTAAAGTTGTTATTTCTATATTAATATCATACATCTGGATTATTAAAAAAAAGAATTCGTTAAACTCTTTTTCAAATTTGCTACAGTCATTTGGAATAAATCAATATCACATTTTCTACCAATGACGTTCGGACCTACTCGTCCTTATTGTAAAATAATTAATAATATATTTATTTTTTGTTGATGGAATGTATAGAAGAGTAGGTACCTTAAACGTCCTCGGTACTCGGTAAGTGATACTACTTAATAATTCATATATAGTAAGTAAGATATTAGTTTGAAAGCTTTGAAGTTGCCATCTTTTTGATTTTTTGACAAACAATCATGTCTACCAAAATATATATGTTTTTCAATAAAAAAAGTATCCTATTTCCTTTTTTATACCTCTAAGAATATGTGTACAAGTTTCATGATAATCGGCTGAGTAGCTTTGGCGTGAAAGCGTAAAAAACTTACATTCACATTTATTATATTAGTAGGGATTTTTGTCATTACCATGCGAATTCTCTATAGTTATATAAATAATGTTTTAAAGCTACAGCACTACTGGGTTCTGTTTTGAGGACTATCGTAAATATAATTCACTCTTTTAACTTGTTCCAATATAGTCATTAAGAGTAACAACGCGTCTGTGAGTAAAATTAGAAACGACTCATGGACTTGGTTACAAATGTAAACTTTAGCAACATCAGACAACAATCATCTTCACGTAGATTACATATGCGTTTACAATATTTTCATTAAATAAAAACCTTGCTTTTACTGTTAACATTTGATAATTACAATGATAAAAAACTTAAAACTAATTTTGTATACAAATCAAAATTATATTGACACCAATAATTTAGTTTAATTTAGGTTTCGTCGTTACCACAAGCCGTGCAACTGGTTCGAAATATCGGCAATCCAAAATCAAAACTCATTAATCGTGAGTACTCAGTACACAGTAAACTATATTGCATTTATGCATTACACAATATTAGTTTAAAATCATAATTTATACGCCGCTGGTGACAAGAGCGCTGAGAGAATTGCGATTGCTATTAAACGCTGGAATGCAGCTAGTGTTCTTGGAACCATGCCGCATGGGCATAACTTCCTGAGATTGTTTAAGTTAGTTTTTATTATAATAAGTTTTAAGATTTACATCATCGTAAATTTGAAAATAAATGGTATCCTATGCCCATTAAAAAAAAAGTTACGGATAAGTTACTATTTTCTCAATCAAATTCCTGAGTGCCTGATGCGGAAAGTATTGGAGTAATGTATGTTACCAATATCGTAGAGCTGAGACGTAGTCTTGAAGTCACGCAGCTTCCTAGGAGAGAGCTTGGTATTTCGCTACGCGACAGAATTACTAATGACGGAAGCTGTAGACGAACTAAACCTATCGACGTTGTTCTTAGAATTGACGGAAAATTGACAACAGTTAGGTAACAAAGTTTTTCTACCGGCCACAATTCGGAAAATAAGCAAAGATAAGCTTTAAACCAAACACCATGATGAGCTGGAGAAAAGCTGAGTCGCGCTGATTCTGAAGGAAAAACACTGGGTTAAATGTCAATGGGTGGATGCAATTATCACGCTGCATTTTTTTATGTGAGAAGACTAACAAACGAGCATGCAAACCATCTGATGTTAAGTAGTCGAAGCCCATAAATATCCACGTACAACCAAATACACGACTGAAATCCTGTCTGAACGCGAACGTAGATAGGTTGCTACTCTTAAGGAATAAGATAGTCGCCTTACTTCAAAGTGTAGCCGGCAATCGCACCTCTTCTACCGAACCACAAGTAGTGCTTAACGGTGGATTATGAGAGCGGCGGTGGTACCTCCCCGGTCGAACTATAGTTCTCCCACCTTTAAAGGACCTTTTTTTCAAGGAAAGTGCCTCGTAGCTCTTACACTTGTATCAAAAATTTGCGTAGTAGACCAATATTGGCACAATTGCATCAAGCTATTGTTGTTTTCATTCATTAACCGTAAATTCCGTTTCTTCATATGAATAAAAGGGAACATGTCGTCAATTCCCTCGCTGAACTTCGACCGCGGATCTCAACTTGCGTTAACCAGCGTCAAACTTCCGCAGACTCACGGAACTTGGTGTAACTTTAGAAATTCCGTACCGTATATCGGTTACGAAAGATTTCGCAGAACTAAAGTTTTAAATTGACATATTTATTTTAGATTACGTGATAGATAAGAGGATGGGTAGATGGAACACACGACGTTTGACGTGACGTCAATATCTGAGAGAATCCTTTATCAGTGAAAGTATAAATCTTAACATACTTACATAGACTATATGAATACAAAAAGTATGGTTTATTAACTATAATTAATGGCAAGACATATTCAAGTAATAAGGAATTCCTGAATAAACCTATGAAGAATAAAAGGGGTTCCACGATAACCCTCATTTAAAGCTACCTAAATTTTCAAAAAAGTTCTTATTTCTCACTGACACAACCAATCCGACGTCATTTGGTCTTTAAATCGTCTTTAAATTGTATTTTGTAAATTCAAAAGTTTCAAGTAACGAGTGAGGAAGAAAAGCTACCTTAGTGTCTACGCCTAGATGGATTAATAACTTGATATTTCTTACCTGAAGATTTTTACAATAAACTAGACAAACAGTTAAGACACATAAAACCGAGAGAACCAAAATAGACAGTACAATTTTAAATAAAGCCCTTAAATAAATATCAAAGATCATTGCAACGAGTAACATAAATAATAAACTGGTACCAAGTCCCAAACATTTAAATACTTTTAGTATTGCTTATAAGTGACGGAATCAAACGTAACACAACGAAAGCGTAACAAACAAACTTACATTCACATTTATAATATTAACAGGGATTAGTAGGGATATAATCTCGTAGATATTCGAAAAGCCATATCCATTTCAAACTCGATTATAAATTTGACGTGTCTGTCTCATGTACACAAAACTTGTACCGGGTTTGTGTAAAGTTTGATTGAATATCTGAAGTAGAAAACTTTTTCGGTCACACGTATGAAGGCGGTTCTTTGTATGAATTTCATATTATATACAGGGGTGTTAGAAATTATTTTTCTTAGAATGTTGTCGAATTTGTTGAATAAATGATATAAATTGTCGCGTGTGACGGTAATATTTCGAAAATATGGCTGGAAAAGCAGGGATCAATTCAATAAAAACATTTTCGGTCACACGTATAAAGGCGGTTCTTTGTATGGATTGCATATTACGAGTATATACAGGGGTGTTAGAAATCATTTTCCTGAGAATTATCTATTATACAAATAATATAAGTTGTCGCGTGTATCGTTAATATTTCTTAAATATTGCTGGAAAAGCAGGAATCAATTCAATAGAAAATGGTCTTAAATTTACCCAATTGTAAACGTATTCAAAGAGGGTTCTCTATTTTTGTTCTGTAATTATGTCACGATATTTTTTATATGAGTACAATGGCAAAGGGTTATTTGATGTCAAGTGGTCGCTGCAGCCCATAGACATCTACATATGTATAACTTCTAACAGGAATAAGTCCTAGTTGAGTTCGTACGTAGATGCATCGCTTGTAAGGACTAAGATAGACATAGACACCTGCTTGTAAGTGTAGCCGGCTGCACCTCTTCAACGGAAACACAAGTAAGGCTTTGAGATTATGAGGGCGGCAGTGCCATCTCGGTAGTTCTAACACCTTGAAAAATATTTGTGCAGTAGATTATGCTACATAACCATTTATGTAAGAGCATGTTTACCATGGTTTAACAAGAAATTAATTTTCTATGAAATCACAAATTGTTTAAGTCGGTTTACCAAAACTTTGTGCGTCTATCTGTAATTAATCTTGACGGAGACTCGCCGAGGGATTAAGTATACATTTACTCGAAATTAATTGCTCAAGCTAATTGGTTATTCTCAAACTTGCGGTGATGTCTTTATGCGAGGAAAGACTTATAAAATTAAGAACGTTTTGCAGAATTTTTGAGATTTTAGCTTTTTTATACTAGGAAATAACGAAACGGGAAAACTCTACATACAACCTTAAACAAGACTGAAGTTCAACACGAAAACATAAATGTGGTGCTACATTAGAGGACCAACCTAATCGCCTCGCTTTAAGTGTAACGGTAAATGGATCTTCCAAATATATTTTGACCGGAAAGGTCGTAGCCGCATAATCCCAGATAAACATTATATAAACCTTGTATTTCGGTTACAGATTTTTTTTATAGCGAAGGAGTAAGAAACGGGCATGCAGGCCACCTGGTGTTAAGTGGTCACTGCAGCCCATGGATAACCACGTCCAATCTCAAATAGAACAG
>DWON01004198.1:0-16651 GCA_018251015.1 Phocides pigmalion okeechobee | reverse complement strand
GATGTGGTTGTCCATGGGCTGCAATGACCACTTAACATCAGGTGGCCTGCATGCCCGTTTCTTACTCTTCCACAATATAAAAAAAAAAACAAAAGTACAAATATCCCTACTAATATTATAAATGTGAACGTAAGTTTGTTTGTTAAGTTTTCACGCCAAAACTCAACCGACTATCATTAAACTTTGTACGCATATTCTTAGAAGTATTAAAAAGGACATAGGATAACTTTTATTTAAAAAAATAATTAACAGACATGATTGTTTGTCATAAAAATTGTAAATCTAGCAACGACAAAGCCTTCGATGGTATATCTTATTAGCTTTAGCATCAATTATATTTTATATAACGGGTACTCACGATTAACGATTTTTGATTTTTAATTGTTGATATTTCGAACCAGTTACATGGCTCGTGGTCACGGCGAAACGGCGCAATATCGGCAATTAAAAATCAAAAATCGTTAATCGTGAGTACCCGTTATATAACATAATATGTGGATTCCGCGATAAGATCAGTTTAAAATCGTATATTTAGCAGCAGCTGTTTTAATTTTTGTATATATCATATTATTTGGTTCAGTCACTTAACTTGTCATTATTAATACTAAAATTATTTCAATTTTTGAGGTCATAACCTCAAAAAAAATTGGTACATATACCAGTTTATTATTTTAGTCATTATTCGCTGCAATGATCATTGATATTTATTTAAAAGCTTCAACGCGGGCGTAGCCGCGAGTAAAATCTAGTTCAATATAAATTATCCCTTGATCAGATAGTTAAGGAAAACATCATGAGAATTTACGTAGGATACATGAGAGATTACGTATTTGTTCTGCTTGGCTTTGAAACTTTTGGCCCGTGGAGTCTGCGTGCAAAAAAAAAATCAAACAAATAATACCACGTATGATCGACGCCGCCGGCGACAAGATGGCTGGTTCATATCTCGCGCAGAGAATTACGATTACAGATTGTTTAGGTTAGACTTTTATTATAATTAGCTTTAAAACTTTCATCATTGTAAATATAACTTAATGAATGTCATCTAAAATTAAATATTTGGATGTTGATTTTGAAAAAGTATATCTGAAGTTCTCCAAGGTTTGTGAAGTCTACCGATCCAAGCCAGCGTGATGAACTAAGCTAACCCTCATTCTGAGAGGAACCCGTAGTCCGCAGTAAAATGGTACTGGGCTGATGAATAAGATTTAATGTAACGGGTACTGACGATTAACGATTTCACGACGGACCTACAACTACAGCCATACCACTCGCAGGCCTAGACTGTTTAAACGTAAGCACGATCCATGCAACTTTGCAAAAATGTATTACTCTCGTCTACGATTTTTGCATGGCTCGTCGTCACGGATAAACTGTTTAGCCATGACCATCACCCATGCAACTACTCACAGATAGACCGTTTAGTCGTAAGCACAATCCATACAACTGGTTCAAATTTCACTCATGATATACGATTTTAAATAATATTATCGCGAAATTTACACATTATGTTAAACACGACGTTTAGCCGTGACCACGAGCCGTGCCACTGGTTCGAAATATCGACAATTAAACAACGTTAATCTTGAGTACCCGTTATATAAAATAAACACTCATGATTAACGATTTTTGACCTGTACCATGATAATTACGTGTAACTGAATCATGATAATTACCTGTACCTGATCCACATACCTGGTGAGGGCTAGTCCATTTAGTTATACACAATCCATGCAACTAGTTCGAAATATCGTCAATTAAAAAGCGTTAATCGTGAATATCCGTTATTTACTAAAATGTATATAAGTTTTATAAATTATCCTATCTATTAGACAGGCTACCTGATGGAAAGCAGTCACTGTCGCCTGGACATTGTTACATTAGAGTCGTTGTATCGCAGGCTTTGAAGGAGAACTCTCTTAGCACCTTTTTCGAGCCTCATAGTGTACAGGGAATATCTCAGAAATAGATTCTGCTATAATATTACTTTGAAATCAACTATTTATTAAACAATTATGATATATTACTTACGGCATTTAACCAACATAAATAACGCCATCAAAACTAAAAATACAACACTTTTATCAGACATGGTTACAACACAATACACATAGATGTAAATATCTGTCACAAATTACAATATATTATTTTTAAGTTATGATCGGCCGCCATTTTGATTTAAATGTCATTTTAACTAATACCTTTGATCCACAGAATTGAAATCGAAAAGATGAGACAAAACGTTTTCCGTAACCAAATGAATATGTTTCTTAGTATATTTTACTAGCTACTCAGCCCAGCGTCACTCGGGTAACACAGTTTATACTTACTTAAATTATTTTTCTTTCATACATCCATCCAGTCATTACTTAGTTGCAAAAACTAACAATTACAAACGTCTATTTCGAACGACGACTGAATTACTATATCGAATTTAACTTTTTAATTTCTCGCTTAATTTACAAAAAAAAATAGCTTATTATGCGCCAAAAACTTTCTCAACAATCACTCTACCTGTCGTTGAAAACTGTGAGAAAATCCATTTAGTACTTTTGAGTTTATCATGAGAATTATTGCTGAAAAAGGTTTTGGTGCATAATGATTTAAGTTGTTTTTATAAATTGGGCGATAAATTAAATAGTTAAATTCAATATATTCAGTCTTCGTTCGAAATAAAGGTTTCTAATTGTCAGTTTTTGTAACTGGGTAATGACTGGATGCGTGTATGAAAGAAAAATAACGTAAGTAAATATAAACTCTATTACCCGAACGAAGCTGGACTAAGTCGCTAGTTACTAAATAAAATATAGTCCCCAGCTCCCTTTATTACCTATTGAATTGATTTAATGCCCATAACTGCTCTGTTTACTATATATGCTATAATATTTGAGTGATTATGGAAATACCTATTATATTGTAAAATTATCCTTCCCTGTTCAAATAATATTGTTTAAAAGATTTACTTAATTACCTATTAATTAATTTTAATGGTGGTATAACTATAGTTCGACCGGCGAGATGCCACCGCCGCCCTCATAATCCGCCGTAAAGCATTACTTGTGTTTCGGTTGGAGAGGTGCGGTTGCAAGCTACACTTTGAAGCGAGACCATCTTAGTCCTCAAGAATAGCAACGTAACGTTCGAGCTCAGATAGGATTTCAGTCGTGTTTGTGTTTGTACGTGGATGTCTATGGGCTGCGACTACTTAACGTCAGGTGGTTTATGCTTGTTTGCTACTCTTCTCATATAAAAAAACCTGATATTATGAAGCTGCAAAGCAGCATATACTATATTGTATATATATATACAAACTCAACCAGGATAAATTGGACTGGAGTCCTATCTAAGCACGTACGTGGTGTTGCTACTGAGGACTGAGATGGTCGCCTCGCTTCAGCAACGTATCTCTCAAACACAAAATTTACTTCATTGCGGATTACGAGGACCCTGGTAGTATCTCCCCCATTACCAACTATAAAACGTGTTTTACCATGTTGAAAATATAAAATATAAAATTATAGCTACGTATATAAATGTTGGAAACACAAGACTTGGAAAGACAAGAGGTGCCAAGAACGCTGGATGCATTCACACGTTGCGTAGCGATCGCAATTCTATGCGCGAGATAACTGGCACACTTATTACTCGTAGCGTCCATCAAACAGATTAATTGTTTGATAAATTATTATTAATTAATTCATATTTGACTTAAAAAAACATTTAATTAGCTATATCAGGCCGGTAGATAAAATTAGCAATATCAGTCCTTAAAAGATATTTTCCGATATTGATTTGCATAAAATGGCGAACAGACTATTAAAAAAAGTCTCGGAACCATGCCGCATGGGCATGGACTCCCTTTAGATGGTTTAGGTTAGGTTTTTATTTTAATTAGTTTTAAGATTTTCATCATTTTAAATATAGTTATTTATTTATGTTTAAATTCAATTTTCTTAAAAAAAAAAACTTTTAATATTCTGTAGTTTTCTGTTTGGCGGCATTCCACTTAATGCTGAAACCGACCTCGTTGTTATTCATATTAAAACAAAAACGAAAAACCGGAAATAACAATCATCTAATAACTTAAGTGGAATGCGTTGTTGACATTATTTTGGCATTTACTATTATTTACATTTTAATTTTATTTTCTAATAAATTTATTTTAGTACCGACAGTTTTTAAAAATGGCTAAAAAGGACAAAAAGAAGAAGGTACGTGGTTAATAATTATTTTTTTGGACATGGTATCTCCGCCAACCTCATAATCCGCCGTAAACCAAGTTTGAATTATGATTAGACATAGTCGCTGCAGCCAATGGACAACCTCAAACAGAACTGAAGCTATCTGAGTCCATAGACGGAAGCGTGCTAGTGCTGAAAACTAAGACTGTCGCCTTGTAAGTGTAGCCGGCAATTTACCTGTGCCATCGAATCAAGATTGCTTCACGGCGGCTTCTAAGGCCAGCGGTGGTACCTCCCGTATCGAACTATGATAGTTTTAACCAGGCGTTTTTCTCACTTCTGGGTTGGGGGCACGCTAATTCTAAAAAATTGTAAATCTATAATTATTTGGGCCACCCTTCAAAAAACTAAATTATTATTTATTGTTATTCTTTTTCATCCCTTTTTTCGATTTAATTTTTTTTTATTCTTTTATTTTTTCAGTTTCTAATGCAATTCTACTATATTATCGAAATATCCGGAGGCACTGCCCCCTCCCCCCCACGTGCCCTCCCAAAAACCCTGGTTCTAATACTCAAATTTTATTTATTAATTATTTTTATTATTTTTTCATCCACTTTTCAATTTTTTTTATTCTTTTACGATATTTTCAAAATTTCCGACGGCACTACCCCCCTCCCCCTCCATCACTCCACGTGCCCCCACAAGAAATACCTCGTTGTAACACTCAAATTATCCACAAAAAACCCTACTTCCAATACTCAATTTTATTCTTCGAACTATAAAGTAACTGCGTAAAATAAAGTAGTTATGAAAAATGGTGATTTTGAAAAATAATTTACGTTATCCCTTAAACAATACTGACTAAATATTTTCTTTTATTTCCAGGAAGAATCTGTGGAACCACCAGGTAAAATAAATTCTGACACACGATTAGCTGTCGTGTGCTCACTATCTTTCTAAAGCTATACTTTATATTTTTTTTTATAATGAAAGAACGTCCATGCAGTCCACCTGATATTAAGTTTGGACCACTGGACACATTAATGGAGGCGACCATCTTAGTCCTCGAGTAGGAACGCATCCGCGTCCATTCTCAAATAGAACTTCTGTTCTTTTCTTGACATTGTGGTTGTCCATGGGCTGCAGTGACCATTTAACATCAAGTGGCCTGCATGCCCGTTTCTTACTCTTTCTTATAAAAAAAAATGTCTATGGACTGCAGAAACTATACATCAGATGACCTGTCCGCTCTTTTGCTACCTTTAAAATATGAAAAAAATGAAATATGTTATATAACGGATACTAAATATTAACGCTTTTTAATTGCCGATATTTCCAATCATTTGCACGTGGCTGGTAGTCACGGCGAAACTGCGGTGGCGGGGGGAAACTGTCAACAGGTGCTAGTGATAGATAAATCTGTCTACCATACGTCTAGTTCGTTTTTCTTTTTTGCGTTCCATATCACGACACTGCACTAATTATATCTTTACGCACTGAACTTTGCATTATTTGTGATTTTACATAAAATATCGAAATGGTTAGTATCGAAATATCGACAATTAAAAAGCGTTAGTTCAATTCCGTATGTGAACAAAAATTTCTAAATATAACGAATTTATATGCTTTATGTATTTAAATTGGAATTTGAATTTGAATTGAGTTCTTTTTTTCTTTTTTCTTTTTTAGAATCGGACATCCAAGATGAGGTGCTACTGGCCACTACGGACCTGGAACCAGAGCCAGAGGAAGTGCAGTATACTGACACATCGTACACTAGCGCTTCCTTCGAGTCTCTTCCACCGGTTATTGAAGGTACCTGTCGAAACTAGAACGATTATTGCTTTCAGATTAAACTTCAATCATATCTTTGCAAATAATTTCATTCATTATTTATTTCTTCATAACTTGAATCATAAAACTTAATAATGTAATGAATCTTTTTATATTTACGTCCGTGTCTCTGTGTTTAATCATTCATTAATCCCTTCATAACTTCAGTTTTCAAACTCAATAATTCATTCATTCGTATCTCCATATGTCTATACATCATTCTTTAATTTATTCATTGTTTAAGTCTTCAAAAGCAATCATTAATTCTTTCATATGTAAGTGTTCATTCATTCTTCAATTTCCTCATTACTTCGGTTTCGAAACTCTATAATTAATTATTTCATATTTTCATCTTTGTATTCGTTCATTCGTTAATTTCTTCATTACTTTAACTTTAAAATTCAATAATTAATTATTTCATATTTATATATGTGTGTCCATTCATTCTTAAATTTCCTCATTACTTCAGTTTTAAAACTCAATAATTAATTCTTCTTAGTTTTCATTCATTAATTAATTTGTTCTCCACTTCAATATTCAAACTCAATAATTTATAAGTAAGTTCCATGTGAAATAGTAAATTTAACAATTATTAATTGTCCATTGTCAACTCTTCAAAACTTCTAAATTAAACTTCTTCTTACGTCTTCTAAATTAAACTTTACCGCAAGGCTTATGAAATTTTACGGTTTTCCGAGGATCTAAACGACAATTAAAAACCATTAATAAGAAGTAGGCGTTACATAGTAAAATTTGGTTGCTACATATAAAATCGAGATGACCTTAGTCTCAGATAGGTTCTTTTCCTATTCAAATTTGTAGACGTCCAGCTAGCAGAGACTTAACATCAGGTTAAGTCACGCCCTCATAATCCGCAGTAAATCATTATTTGTATTTCGGTTGAAGAGGTGCGGCTGCCGGCTATACTCTGAAGCGAGACGGCCATCTTGTCCTCAGAAATAGAAATATATCTACGTTCGAGCTTAGATAGGATTTCGGTCATGTTTGTGGTTGTACGTGGATGTCTATGGGCTGCGACTACTTAACACCAGGTTGTTTGCATGCCCGTTTGCTACTCTTCTCACATAAAATAAGTAGCCCGTAGGCCCGTTTCGTACTCACCTAATGTAAGTTCATACATACATGCAGAAGTATTTTACTGAAATATTGTATTTTTTAGCATCTGTGATTCATGTACCAATACAAAGACGTAATGTCCGCCCCCAGTCTTGTAGCGCCGACGTAAACACGACACTTGTGTTCGCCCGTAATTCACACAAATTTGCCTGCGGCTCGTACAACACAGGTGTGTACGAGCCGCAGGCGTGTTGCGCCGCGGATTACACAGTGTTACGCCGCAGGGAAAGTGTTAATGAAACTTTAAAATTATTTTTAAAGCTATTTTGCTCTACAACTCCTAATAACGCATAAAACAAGTTTTGCCAATACTATCTCCAATAGCAACGGTTTATTATTGTAGTGGGGTCCATTTTTATTAGGCATACCCATTTTTTAAGTTACATAAGTGTCTTTGAAGCATAGGAATTGCTAATCTGCATGTGATAAGGTAAATATACGTAACTACCGACCCGGCCCAGCTTCGCTCGGGTAATAGAGTTTATATTTACTTACATTATTTTTCTTTCATACACGCATCCAGTCATTACCTATTTGCAATAACTCACAATTAGAAACATCTATTTTCAATGACGACTAAAATATATTAATACCATTTAACTTATCGCCCAATAAAAAATAATAACTTATTATGTACCAAAACTGTACTTGTTGTTGAAAACTGAGAAAATCCGTCCAGTACTTTTTGACTTTACTATGAACAGACAGACAGTCATGACGGGGGACTTGGTTTTATAATATTTAGCGATACGTTTAATATCATATTTTAATTCCCTTCATTTTGATATCCAATCAATCAGTGAGAGACCCTGATTGTTACATCACGTACCTGTGATTCCGTTCCAGTCCAGGGCAAATATTTGTATGATTAAAGATGAGTAAGCCGGGGTGTGATTCTGATTTCAGTCTCGGGAAAGATTCCTCCGCCTAAAGAGGCTGAAACGTCCCCGATAATGATGATGACGGGTGTTCATTTTTTCATGATGTAATATAGGTTTAAAGAACTTTATTTCTCATAAATAACATTAGTTTCATTTATAAAGAGATGCACAGAATTATTGAAACATAATTATGTTTTCTTTAGTTTTGCGTCTGGGCTGCTATGTCAGCATCCGTTGTTACATTACATTTTATTCGTGTGTAGATATGTTTAAATTTCATTTTTAAACCTTTAAAGTTTTACATTCTTTTATGTGGTTTGGTAATACGATTTTGAAACTTCATTAGATCCTAACTTAATGAATATAGCATTTAATACTGCTAGAGCATGTTTTAGGTCAACGTCACGAAATAATCACTTTATCTTCACAAACATATGGTATATAAGTGTGTGTATATGTGTGTGTGTGTATGTGTGCGCGTGTGCGCACTTATATATTTTTTAAGAAAGTTTTCGTGCCTTACTGTCGTAATTAAACAGTCTCGTAAATATTAGGATGCAGATTTACTACCAATTTTTCAGAAATCGTAAAGAGTGACGGGCGTTAATGTTTTATTATTCTTCGAAAGATGCAAATCCGTGACGGATCTCGTTTTTTTATTACAATTAATATTTCCGTCTCAGTTTAGATTGTGTAATTGCGAAGAAAGTGGAAAGTTGAAATTGAGCAATATTTATACGGTTAGTTGAATTTCGGTGTAGGGTTTGACTTGGCATAAATTAAAAAGTTAGCTATTATTTCCTTCTATTCCCTCCATTTTTAATACGGATTTATTAGCTTGGGTTGTATGTATGTATGTATGTATGTAATGGAATCTTTGAGCATAATTTTCATCAATTTCCAGAAGTCTGATTAATGTGAAACTGCACACGTATCAAGGACCGATGACAATGCAATAATATGAAAAAAAGGAATAGTTCAAAAAACTTAAAAACACGCTTTTATAAAAAATCCAACGTAAACAAAGCGTAGGGTACATGGTAACAATAGATCCCTGAAAAAGCACCCCGCCTTTATTTACATCGCATTTTTTTTCTTATGTATACTTGTTTTAGTTGTTTTTTTTTTCAAAAACGTGTTTTTAGTTTTTTTTTAACTATTATTTATTTTGCACTTATTATGTCAGAAGAGTACCCGGTACCCTTGTACTCGTTTTATTTTTTTTAATGTGACTAAATTTATATTTTCTGTGTGTACATAAATAAAAAAAAGAGTAGCAAACGAGCGTACAAGCCACCTGATGTTAAGTGATCACTGTACCCATGAGCATCCTCAACCACAGGTAATAGAACATTAATTGGATTGGGGAGGTACCACCACTAACCTTTTAATCCGCTATGAAGTAACTCTTATATTTTCGTTGGAAAGTTGCTGTTTCTGGTACACTTACAAGTGAAGGGATCATCTCAATCTTCAAGACCATAATTTTAAAAAGTATAAAAGTACGAGTAATAATTATAACTTTGTTTCTTACTATAAAACTATGAACTCGGGTTTTATAATGCTGTTTATAAAAAATACTCCTAGTTCTAGTAGAGCTCCTAATCCGTTCCTAGTAGTGGGCTTTGAATGTGTTACAGTCATTAATTTCTAAAGTGGACTTGTACCCGTTCCAACAATAAGATTTATGGGCTAATGTAGCATTCAAAGAAGTATGTATATTATAAACTGACGCTTATGCAACAATGCGGTCGGAAGCGAAGTTTCAAACTGTACGGTCAGAAAAAAAGTTTTAATTTTCATTGTATTTTATATAACTTTTTAACCATATATAGTTAAGATTTATTTTCATTATGTTTATAAATAAACAAAAGTTATTTATAAGTAAACAAAACAAATACAGTTTTTAGCGTAATATTTTAGAATAAATAGGTTTTTTTATTTATATAAAGTTGATAATTTTATGTTTAAATTAATGTTTCTTAGTACGTAAATTGAACATTTTGCCATTTGAAAAAACTTATTAGTATTGGCTAATTTTAAAACAGGTGTTTTACATAGTGTTGGTCGCTGCTATATGAGCAAGTAAGTGTCTGTTTACAGCGGGTATAGTGTGGTAGATACTTATTTATGTAAAACTTTATCATATCATAAATAGTTGTGCAAATGTCGGATTTAATGCTAAAAGCTTTCTCTTTCAGTTAACTATGGGGTTAAACACAAAGTATCGTTATATACATACATCGTTATATAAATGTAGTATATTGTAAACATTTTTCTAACAAATTATTAAACAGAGTTTGAAATCACTGTAGATGAATAAATCGCTTTAATAAATAGTTTTGTGGCGTTTAAAAGCTGCTTGTTTTCGTTTAATATTAACACGCCTTATTTCTCTTACATTTTAATATATTACTACCTACAACCTTTAACGACAATTATTTCCGCTTAAGTAACTTTCTGTGTCTTCGGTATACCACTGATCTTTCAGATAGTGGGAGCGGGATAGCCATATAATCCGATCCATAAAAGATATTTTTATTCCCCAGTGGCTATTCTGCTGACGGTTGCTCGATGACCCATATAAAGCGACGACAGACTCTGTTCCATATTGATTTTGCGTCCCACGTGTAATACTTTTTTAATGAACACATTTATGACTTGTAGAACGATCTTAGTGGCGTGCTCGGTGGGTATTAATTAGGTAAATATTTAGGTGACCCTTGGGGTTTTAGATACAATGAATCACTGCGAAACCGGCGCAAAATGTTTGAAGGATTTTAATCTGGCGCGTAGTCTGGAAAGTCAGACTGTGTTGTTAAGCCTTTTGATAAATATGAAGGTGGGAGAACTATAATTCGAACGAAGCGACCGTCTTAGTCTTCAGGAGTAGCAACATGTCTACGTTCCAGCTCAGATAGGATTTCGGTCGTGTTTGTGGTTGTACGTGGATGTCTAAGGGCTACGACCACTTAACATCAGGTTGTTTACATGCTCATTTGTTACTCTTCTCACATAAAAAGGTGACCCTTGAGGTTTTAGATACAATGAATCATTGCGAAAACGGCGCAAAATGTTCGAAGGATTTTATTGGTTGGCGCGTATTCTGAAAAGCCGGACTGTTATTAACCGTTTTGATAAATGTTATTAAAATTTGTTGTAATGAAGAAATTAACGTAATTGGCGGGTTTAGTGGTAGTGGTAATGGTGATTATGGTTTTGGTGATGGTAATGATAATAGTGGAAGTGGTTTTGGTTGTAATCATAATGGTGATGATTATTTTAGCCTTAGTAATAATTATTATGATGGTTTCTATGATGATATATCCACTTTTTGCTGTATCTGCGCATTGTGGTAAAAAATACTTTGAAAACTATGATCATAACAAAATAAAGTCACTTCAAAATTAAAGTAAAATGTAAAGTAATAAAGTTTTTATGAAACCCTTAGAACATGAGTCGTATGGCATTTATCAGATTTATCTTAAGATTTTTATTGTTTTTTTTATTAAGACTGTATTAGATAACATTGGAGAGCCTAAATAATTTGTGCCGTACAGCCATTTATAAGTATTTTCTTAAGAATGTTCTTTTTATAAAAAAATGTAGAATGTTTTTATATATTTATTATATAAGATTAGAGAGCCTAAAGAAGTTTTCAAAGTACTGGAGCAATGCAGATGCATTCCCAAAGGTCGTTAGTGACGCTCCGTCCTAATGACCGCCTGACGAGTTTTAACTGCAACCAAGGAAATGCTAATTGTCACATTCAAGTTACCACTAGATGCTGTAGATTTTTAATTGCGCCCTAACTTTAAAACATTTTAGATAGTAATTGCTGTGGTTCTTAGGTAATAAGCAAGAAGACGGACGTAGGATTTTACAATAGCAGATAGTAGAATACAGTCCATCTGATGTTAGTTGTTTACTCCAGACTCTTGCCTATACAAACTATTTCTTTTAAAACTTTAACTGCTGCGTTCATATATTCTGTAGAGTCAGTGTTGCGGGAGGCGGCCTTAAACTGGAGTTGTTTCCCGTAGACTGGAGATGCGCCGAAAATACACAGAAATGTGTAATATACTTGTAGCATGTACGTAAGTAATATGCAACATTAATAAGTGAATAAATATCAAGGATTGTTAAAATAACTTCTTATCACTTTAAAATATTGCATGCAACGATGAGTACGGGATTTGGCATAATTAAACTCTAAAAGGCGTTAGATCATAGAAAAATACATGAAATTAAATAAAACTTACTCCTTATTCATTTCGTCATTAAGATAATCTGTGCTCAAACTGTCATACAGAGATTTGTCGTCGAAGAATTTTAAAACATCTGATTTACACCATGAGTTTTAAGCCATGATATTCATGTTTTTTTTCTTTTTCAACCGTTAGTGGAGTGTGTTCTGAACACAATGGTGTCTGTTCTAGTGTTTAAACTTGGTTATATAATAAATTTACTGTTAAAGTTAGTGTCTTGTGTGTATTAATAGAACGAGAGTTGTAGCTGGAATAACCAGCATAACTATGGTTTTTATCACAATCCACCGTAAAGCATTACTTGTGTTTCAGTTGGAGAGGTGCGGTTGCCGGCTACACTTAAGCGAGGCTACCATCTTAGTCCTCAGGAGTAACAACATATACACGTTCGAGCTCAGATAGGATATCGGACGTGTTTGTGGTTGTGCGTGGATGTCTATGGGCTGCGACTACTTAACATCAGGTGGTTTGCAAGCTCGTTTGCTACTCTTCTCACATAAAAACATATTGGCCTACGATTATGTTTGGGATAATCGGATTAATTTTATTACTCTTACTAATTTTACTTTTAATGAACTCCGGACACAACGCGGTCCGTTAGAGGTCTAATAAGATAGTAGAGATAGTTGGGACACATTTGACGAAGGTATAACAATCAAGATAGCTACTGTCACTGTCCCATGTCCAATCAAGTTGACCCCGAGAACAATAGTCCAATTATGGCGTCAATATTGTAGTGTCACACTAGATTTGACGTCGTGATTGACTCCATAAATTTTCTGTTTGTATTTGTACATTATTGGGTTACAATTTTGTACAATACTAGAACAGCTAAGTGGACTACTACTATATTTTTTATATGAGAAGAGTAGCAAATGAGCATGCAAACCACCTGATATTAAGTAGTCACAGCTCGTAGACATCCACGTACAACCACATACACGACTGTCCTATCTAAGCTCGAACGTAGATACGAGGAATAAGATGTCCCCTCGCTTAAAATTGTAGCCGGCAACCGCACCTCTCCAACTGAAAGACAAGTAATCCTTTACGGCGGATTACGAGGGCGTTGGTACCACCCCGGTTGTAATAAGTTCCTTAATCTTCAAGGATGTCCAGTTAACTTGACCCGAGAATTAATCGTAAAGGTTTGTATTTTTGCGATGCACTGAAATTGACGTTGTAATTAAATCTAGAAGTTACTACTATGAATATTATGTTTCAAATGGATACAATATCTTAAGTGCACACAACATAGGTAGTCTCATTGTTCCACAAATTTCCAATTAGCTTGACCCCGCGAACTATGATCCAATTGTGGCGTCAGTGCTCTCATGACGTAATATATTTGACGTTGTGATCGAAAGCGAAAATGGGAACGTCTCTAGTTTTCCTTATTTTATTTGTAGAACGCCCAGATTCATGAAATACTAATAAATTGCAAATTGCAATTAATCTTACATAGAGCACGCCATGTCCTTGAATGAATGACTGATAGTAACAACCTTATGTATTTTTTGTCCTTCACAGATTAACTCTTTTTTACATATATAGTAGCTGTGCCCGCGACTTCTACCGCGTTTATTTTATACATTCTCACAATATGAAACAGCCTACGCATACATTCATCCAGTAATTATTTAATTTCTCGCCCAATATAAAAAAAAACTTATTATGCATTAAAACCTTCCACAGGAATCACTCTACCTGTTATTGAAAACCGTGAGAAAATTCGTCCAGTATTTTTTGAGTTTATCACGAACAGACAAACAGAGAAACGCGACGGGGGGAGATTGTATTGTAATATTTATAGATACACAAACACGCACACGCACAAGCACACACACACACACACAGACGCACACACGCGCGCACACACACACACACACACACACACACACACACACACACTATTAATTCGTAGTATTAATTCGTATACACTAATTCGTAGAAACCCGTGCTTAACAACAGATATTAACAGGCGGGAACTGTAATATGTTTTATGGATTAAAAGATATACGCAGGTCCAATTAAATCGACCTCGCGAGTAATTATTAAACTTTGGCGTTGTTATTGATGAGCCGCGCTGCAATGTTTGACGCTGCTCTTGTATTAACCACCTCTATATATTATAAAACAAAGTCCCCCGTCGCGTCTGTGTATCTGTCTGTTCATGATAAACTCAAAAAGTACTGAACGGATTTTCTCACAGTTTCCAACAACAGGTAGAGTGATTCCCAAGGAAGGTCTTGGTGCCTAATAAGTAAGACTTATATTCGATATATGTAGTAATCCAGTCGGCGTTAGAAAAATATGATTCTACTTATTAGTTTTTGCAAGTAGGTAAAGACTGGATGCATGTATGAAAATAATGTAAGTAGATATACAGATATACAGGCAGTCCTCGACTTACGTAGTCAAATTACGTCGAACATTATTTTGACACTATTCCTCAAACATACGTCAATTGTTTCGATTTCCGGCATACGAGAATTCACTTATCGAGAGTAGAATTGATATAGAGGATAGAGGTAGAAAAATACCTCTCCACTCACGTCGTTTCGATTGACGTCGCGTATTTCGAGAACCTAACATGCCGTACGACGAGGACTGCCTCTAAACTCTATTACCCGAGCGAAGCTGGGCCACGTTTCTATTTGTTTTTTTATAATGCAAACAGTAAATGGGCATGTAATTCAGTCATGTAAAGCCTAGTTGTGCCTTGTACTGGTAACCTTAGATACTTTCCTACTTATTCCTTATACTAATAAGGTTAAACGCTTTTGTTCGAAGGAAAGACGTGAGGAAAATACATTTAAACGAGACACTCCAATTTAATTCTCGGGGGAAGCAATGAATCTGCGGCTGATCGCAGGTGGGACTTCAGTCCTATTTAAGGTTGACAAATGTCCATAGACAGAATTGACCAGTGAACATTTGTTACCGTCCGTAAATAAAATAGTAGTTTTACCTGAGTACCATCACAGATTCGTTGCAATCTATAACAATTAAGGTCGCATGTTTTATGTCGAAAAAGTAGCAAACGAGCTTGCGAGCTATCTGATGTTAAATGGGATCTGTATCCCCTGGAAATCCATGTCGAACATCAAATAGGACTAAAGTTCTGCCTGACATCCGAAGCATTGCTATTCCTGAGAACTGAGCCGATCGCCTCGCTCGTACGTGCATCGTGCAACTGCACATCTCCAACCGAGACACAAGTAATGTTTTACGATATGAGGGCGCGGGTACCACCCGAATTTTACCGGTCCAACTTTAGTTTTACCACCTACAATGATTAGCATTCCTAATTATAATTGAATTATTTGTAAGCGAGTAGTAAATTTAATTATAGTATGTCTCCTAGGAAATATTTCAATTAAAAATATTTAGTTTTATTAATACACAGAAGTTCAATTAGTTTGACCCCTAGAGCAGTCAACCAATTTTGGCGTTAGCGTTGTTGACCCGCAGTGTAATTGACGTTGTGATTGTATTATATTTATTTTGTCATGTTGTGTAATATTTTGTGTTGCCTATATTTTGTTTGTAAGGATTTAAATTGTAATATTTTTTGTATCGTAGACGTTGTAAACGAGCATGCAATCTACCTAACGTTTTGTAGTCACTCCAAAAAGGACATCTGTAAGCAACATCGTATACGAGGAGATCCACTTTTAATCGATGACAAATACGTTGTTTCTTCTGAAGATTAACATGCTTGTATCATCTGTAAGAGAGCCAGTAATCACACTTTTCTACCGAAACACATACTAGTGTTTCACGCTAGAAATAGGTGTGGCGGTGGTACCTCTCCAGTTGAGTTATATAGTTTCTACCACCTTAAAATATGTTTTTTTGTGAGAAGATTAGCAAACGAGCATGCTAACCACCTGATGTTAAGTAGTTGCAACTTATGGACATCCGCGTACAACCGCAAATACGACCGAAATCCAATCTGAGCTCGAACGTTGATACGCTGCTACTCCTAAGGACTAAAATTGTCGCTTCGCTTCAAAGTTTAGCCGGCAACCGGACCTTTCCAACCGAAACACAAGTAATGCTTTACGGTGAATTATGAGGGTGGCGGTGGTATCTCCGGTCGAAGTATAGTTCTCCCACTTTTTAAGTAGTAAGTAGTCACTGCGATCTACCTCAGCTGCATCTATCCATCTGGAAACCTAGAACACATCCTGCTACAGCAAAAGCAAGTGAATGGTGGGCCTCAAACAACCCACATGGATGGTTATGCATTTTAATATAAAAATGGTAGAGCTGTTAGAGCTCGCCCGGGGCGGCACCACCGCCACCCTCATAACCCGCCGCAAAGCAACATGTTTTTCATGTA